>VMOF01000002.1:54829126-55058107 GCA_011764245.1 Trialeurodes vaporariorum
AA
Source organism: Trialeurodes vaporariorum (assembly GCA_011764245.1). NCBI lineage: Eukaryota > Metazoa > Arthropoda > Insecta > Hemiptera > Aleyrodidae > Trialeurodes > Trialeurodes vaporariorum. The sequence continues at coordinate 54,829,129 of VMOF01000002.1, forward strand.
AATGCAATCCTCCACGAATCGCCGCAAATCGAAATTATGAATTTGATTACTTTTTTTGTTGTTATTATTATTATTATTATTTTGTTTTTTTGCTCCTCCCTGATTTTGCTGCCCTCGGAGAGTGCCACGCGAAGCAAGTGTACCCCCCCCTCCTTGGCTCACCCAAGACACTTCAATCTTAATAGGTCTTAATTTTAGGCCTAATTTGATCGTTATTATTATCCCTAAACATAGTGCAGACGCAGCTTTCTGGTAAAAACATTCCATGAATACATTTACATGGAAATCGCATTGATTTCCATGTAAACCTCATTGATTTCCGTGTAAATTTTACACGGAAATGGAAGATTAGAACCGATGGAAGATTGGAACAGAGTAAACGGAACATTTTTACTAGGGTTTCATTTTTTCCAAGAGTCAATCCTACACTTATAATTTATAAAGAAGAATAGATAAAGACAAGTTCAAGCTGAAAATTGAACGTCCCTCACAACAAATGAGGGGTTGAATTAATAAAACGAGCATCCTAAACAATTAAAAGCGTATGCACACTCTTCTTCCAATTCCCAGACAAAGATATTTTCGACAACATGTTAAGGCGGGTAGAAAACGGCACGTTACCGTTAATATGGGAAACTTGAAAAAGATTTTAGGGACTAAGAAAAAAAAAATAATAAAACATTTACTTTCGCTTTCATGTCGGAATTCTCTATGGTGCAGAGCAGAGGAAAAAGAGGGGGAGCAGAGTTCACTCTTTTTCGGCAATCTGGGGTATTTCTTTAATTTATGACATGATATTATTTTTTGTATCGTGGGCTCTTGCCGGAGCGGCGAAAGTGTTTTGAAAAGGAAAAGTGGTAGAATACATCTAAAAGGGTAATAAACGGGCGGGGGGAGAAAAATGAAAGGAAAAATGAGCTGAGGACCAGGTAGGAGTTTGAAGGGTTTTTGAATTTAGGAATCCACGCAACCCTTGGACTGACTGGACCGAAGCTAGGCGGCATCCTTTTAGAGCCCTTTTTCCTACACTGCCACTACCAAGGGGTGCCCTTGGGATGTCCCATCGTTGGCACGTTGCGTATTTTTACCATTGTCATTGTGCGAATTCAAAGATGAGCAAAAAAAGAAAAACCAAAATACTATAACGCTTGACGACGGTAAATCAAAATAAAACGCAATAGTGAACCTGCGAACCTTTTCACGGTTGATTTGGGAAATGGCAAAAGAAAAAAGGAAAAAAAAACAGCAAGAATAGATCCGCCAACCTTGAATCTTGAACAGGCACTGGTCAGTGGTCATTGCCTAAAATTCTTCTTTTTTATAAAAATAAAAAAAATAATAATAAAAAAAAAAAAAAAAAAAAAAAAAAAAAAAAAAAAAAAAAAAAAAAAAATAGTTCCCGATTCGCTACATCTTTCCAGTTTTTCCTAACCGGCTGCCGTTTGACAACTCCTTTGAAAAACTAAAAGGGGGAAAAAAAACATTTTTGCGTAACCCACTCCTTTCTGAAAAGTGTTTACCCAACCCTTGCGTAACAGACAATCGCCTCTTTCTGATCTGCTGATCATTTTTCACGGGTAGCCATGGATAACTGATGTGAAAAAAAACGACAGACAGAAAGCATTTGACATTTTGCCAAGTGACATTTTACTCCTTTGAATAGACTGGGCATTTAGTCGGTGTGTCGAGTCGTGTATCAGCCGATTTCTGGTTATTTCAAAGGCGTAAAGGTCGCCTAATTTTTTGCAATGTAAATGTTTGCGTCTCATTGTCAGATCAAATCACTTGAAGAGACCCCGCTTCTATCTGATTCTCTATTATCTGGCAACTGGATATCATTTTTTTCATTTGAACCCTTACCAAAGGTCGAATGCGTGAGTCATCGCCGATTCTTAGATCGTTCGATATTTTTCATGGGTTTAAATGGAGAAAATGCATTGTTGCAAGATTAAACGCTTCGCTCTTGATTCTCCTCTTTTTATAACGCACGCCAGTTATTGCATCATCGCTTTAGCGTCCAAAACCTTTGGTTAGCTCTTCTAAAGTCTTTTGCTGCCAGTGGCGCGGCGTAGCGTGCAATTTGGCAACGTCACAGTTCGTCCATTTGAACTTGTGGAAAAGATCGAACTATTGGGTGTTCGGTGAACACCTTTCGATTCGACCTTTTACACGGGTTTAAATAGACACAGTACAACGTTGCCAAATTGCACGCTACGCCACTGTTTGCTGCGTCATTTTTCTACATAAGGTTTTATCAGCGCCACCAAAGTGTTAGTTCTGTCTTTTCTGTGGACGCATGCTCAATTTCCCCGTTTTGAAATGATGACCCATCCCTGTATTTTCCTCACGCGCGTGTACCTTCAACTGGACAAACAGAGAGAGAGGGAGAAAGAGAGCGAGAGGGAACGAGAAAGACATCGGATTCCTGGATACGTCTCTGTCACTCACAACTGTCAATCCTATATCGCCAGAGACAGAGGCCATAATTTTCCGCCGAAGAAGCAGTCACGATCGGAAATTACCGTAAACTTGCAACAGTTCACCGATGCTCATTTTATTTTTTATTTTTACAGGATAGGGCTGCATGGTGCCAAGGAGAGGGGGGCCCTTATTGCAGTTGGAGACCGGGGCCATGGATGGCCGTGTCCGCGTGGCCCGTTACCGGGGTCAGCGTTGCCTTCGCGCGATGCAGCAGCAGCAGAGAGTGGCGGGTGAACGGGCGGGCGGACCGCGGGATTGGGGGGGGGGGGGGCTCCGCGGCGGATGAGTGGATCCTGAATTCAAGCACAAACTGCAGTTAACTCGGCCTACTGCCATTGCGCCTTCCCCCCATTGCCTTGCCATTGCAGTTCATGCGCTGACCCATAACGCTTTCTTAAGGAATACAGTTAATTTCAACTCGGGAACGAACCGAACCTCGGCGGACCGGGCCGGGCCCGACCGGGGTCCTTAGACAACGCAACATAACAGAGCATCGCATTCGCGGAGGCCGTTCGGTTGGAGTTGCGATACGCGCTAGGATGCCATTTTGCGTATAATCATACGCATTTTCCCAATTTGACTCTCGGTTAAAATTTTTTTGAATGCACGGAGATAAAAAAAAGACTGGTAGAATATACCATACCTGCATAGCTGATTTTGGAGTTTGTTATCAAGTATGGTAAATTTTACCATCATATATGGTAAATGAAACGTGCCTTGTGATAAATTAAGATAACCTGTTGGTACAATGGTACATCTCACCACAAGGTACCTACCATATATCTTTGATTGCAGACTCCAAAATCAGCTATGCAGATGGTAAAATTCTACCAGTCTTTTTTTTTTTTCGTTTGGGACTGTTGTTTACTTTTGCTACAATAATATCACAGAATAATACAATCAGAACGGAAACTCCCATAAGAGCAATGGAAGCAAGTTTGGAATTTAACGGCACCAATATAGGCAACGCGGTGGTCCTATATCCCAACATGGCGAACGAGTGAGGTTTGTGTTGAAATTCATTTATTTCTATAAATTCTGGAAAGAAATCTTAAGTTTCCGGCCTCACTTTTATTCTAACGGCATTTCAGAATGAAAATTTCGCGGATCATGTCCTATATTGCTTTTTTCAAGCGCGAATCCAGATGTAAACATCCTATATACCAACATGGAGGACGCGAAATGAATTTGCTTCAAAATCCGACAGAGTTTCCGTTCTGATTGTATTATTCTGTGATAATATGACACATTGACTCTAACGTAATATTCGGTGAAAATATCAACGAGCACATTGAGAACTTTCAAAATCCACTCATTAACTCGGGAAATCACTTTTATTTCAGACAACCCGCGCTATACTATAGACATGTTTGCAGCGGCACATAGACAGAACCACTTTGTTTATATACATACCTAAACATAGTCGTAACCTCAAAATTTTGGAATTGGGCTCTTGCAAACTTTTGCTGCACTGCAGGTGATTGATGAGTTGATTCTTGCATAAAAGCGTGTAAAAATGACGATGGGTATACTATGTATACACTTAAAAATCACAAAATTCACGCGCAGAATTGGGCTTAATGGCAAAGCTATGCAGTTATCTTGAAAAAATTGACATCCTTTCTAATTTAAGACACATCTCTATGTTTCCGTAGAGGAAGAGACAAATTAGACAGGAGTCTCCCATGATATATGCGTGGCTCCGGCTATGATTTTCGCTGGTTCTTTCATCAGATTTACCTGTTTATTTGCTTATGACAAAAGTTTGCAAGAGCCCCATCATTTTCCATCGAAATACATAAATTATTGGCAGGATTTACTGTCTGGTCTTTTCTTGCTGGTCAAAGCTTGCAAAGAATAATAGACGGATTTTATGTATCTAAACGAACCAAACAACAAATAGTACTACGTACTACTACTACTAAAAGGTATACTACTACATAGACGGAACCACCGTGTATACCCATGTAAACAACATCTTCACTACAAAATGATGACATTTCCTTCTAAATACATGAAATATTGACTGCATTTGGCTGTCTGGTATTTTCTCGCTAATCAAAGACTACAAAATAATACAAGAATTGTATGCATAAACGAAATATTCAAATATGTTTGTAAGTTATGTTAATTTTGACAGAAACGTGGTGGTTTCGTCTATTAAGTTGTATATGTCGGTGATAATAGTGTCTAGTGTAGCGCGGGTTGTTAGAAATTGAAGTAATTTCCTGAGTTGATGAGTGGGTTTGAAAGTTTTCAATGTGCACATCGTTATTTTCGCCGAATTTTGATTTAGAATCAATGTGTCATAATAATTATTATCGTAGCAAAATAGTACGCAATAGACCAATTCCCCGCCAAATTCGGCAACACAGCGCTGCAACTGCCTTGCTCATGAGCGTATCTACTTTCAAACGGTACCTAAACCTGGACCATGGCATCCAGTGATCATCATTTAAGATTCCACGGCAAGATCTTGGGTCGAGAGAAAGGCAAAGGAATGATGAGATCTGAGAAGCTACGGGATAAAGGAGGTGAATTAAATGCTGTTAAGGTGAATCGATGATACATTAGATTATTAGTAGATTCCGTAGGGATGCACCAGGCACCTTAAAACCAGAACAAAACCACTTTGCATGGTATAGCGCTGAAAAAACCTTTAGTAGAAAAGTGACCCTGTAAAAGACTTTAGTACATCCAACCAAATGTTTGTACCCTAAGACCAGAAAAACCCGCTTTGGTATCGCTGAAAAAAACCTTTGACAGAATAATAACCCTGCAATAAAATGTTGTGGAGTGAACCAAATTGTTGGTTCACCCAACAATACCGCTTTAATTAGGCGTTCAAAATGTTTGATTGACACTACTAAAGTCTTTTGCTATGCGGGTCATCTTTTACCCAATGTTTTTGTCATTGCGCTACTTGAGCGTTTTTTTCTGCTTTTTTTCCGTGTGTGTAATTTAGAGTACACCCCACACCTCTCAAAGGCTTGGGACCCTGAGACGTGTGTACCGTTTTTAGAAAAAAAAGAAGAGAAAAAAAAAAAAGAGAGAAAAAAGAGAAAACAGAAAAACGCTTTGGTGGTGCTGACAAAACCTTAATTTGGTATAGAAAAATGACCTAGCTCCCAGCAAAATACTTTAGTTGAGCCTACCAAATCTTTGGTTCGCCCAGCAAAATAATCTCTTTATTGCGTTCAAAACCTTTTATTGGCACTAAAGTGTTTGGCTGGATCATTTTTCTGTACCAAAACGTTTTTTCTGATTTTCCTTGGTACCTACCTTAAGGAGCCCCATACGTATAATTTTTGTTGTTGAAATTTTACCGGTGCGGCTTTTGAGTGAACGGTTGATATTTTGTTTGGAAATTGTTATTTTTCAATCACGGTTCTTCTATATCAGATAATTATAAATGCTGCTTCCAGGCCTTTGTTTTTCACATATTTTTTGGAGAATTGAAAAAATAAAATAAAATGGTCAAGATTCGAATCGTCAATCCAAATCGAAATGCTTGAGTAAAGAGAGTTATTTAGGGCAACCCCCTCCCGCGTTTTCCCATCAATTCAACCACGTTTTGACAGAAATAAAAATTAATGCTTTTGGTTTTCTTTTTAAATTAAAATATAGTGTAAAATTAGGAAAAAGATGATTATTTCTGGTATTACGGTTGAAGTTTAATGTTATCTGACTTGCCGTGTGCGTTCTACCGAACGCTCAGAATTACTTTGACTAAACGTATAAAAGTCGCCCTTCAGATTTTTAACACTAGAATTTATAAATATTGGGTTGACGATTCGAAAATTAAGCATTTGTTTTGAATAATTTACTCAAAAATATGTGAAGTTCAAAGGCATTGAGGCACGGATTATGAAACTATCCGACTTGAAAAAGTTTGAAAGTTAAACTTCTGTTTAAAACAAAATAACAATAACATGAATAACAAAATATTACCCTTAGACGCTGTGGCCGTTTATAATTTATACAATTTTGTCACCGAGAATTGCATAAATCCTAAGCTACAAATGCCATGGTTTGAAACTTCATTTTTGAAAAATGTACGTGCCGCTCTGGTTCAACTTGCAAATTAGCTGATATCAGAACGAACAAGTCAACACATCTCCTCCCAGTGTTGCCAGGTTTGGACGGGGTAGAATAGCCACGCGTGGACAGTTTTCGAGCTGGAAACTAGCCACGCTGTGGATAGGGATGGAGGATCCTTGAAATGCGGAGGCGGAAGCACGGGAAGCGTGGCTATATTCTCATCAAAATAGTCCACGTGTGGTCGAATCTAGCCACTATTGGCAACTCTGTCTCCTCCCCTACCCTTCCCTCGCACTCCCACATCCCACCCTTCCACAACGCGAGCAAGCCTTGATTTATGGTCCCTTCCTCATGTTCCTTGCTAATTTCTCGCCATCCCTCATTTATCTACTCCCCTTATCATCCACCCTCCCCCCTCTCTCTCCATTTTTTATTTTATTTAAATTTTGTGTTTTTTTTTTCCTCTCACTGAAATTTTTAAATTTATCTTACCTTTTTCATTCAATCATTTGATAGTTTATTCATGTTTCATATTTGCTCTTTATCTTATTAGTTTTAATAGTTTCAAGTGTATAATATAAAGTTTTTGCCTTAGTTAATGTTATCAATACTTTGTTTTGTTGTATTTGTTTTCAGAGGTTGAAGAGATGGCCGGTATTGGCCCTAAGACTTCTTTACTCTTATAATAAATCAATTTATACCTCTCGCTTGGAGGTTTTAATGAAGGCAAATATGGACCATCAATTCTTATGTAAAACACTACGAAATTAATGGTGAGGCCAATTCAAAAGTCTAAAACTCTTCTCGCAGAGAAAACTTAGCTCAAAGTTTAGCTAGACCACCCGTGTATGTGAGTAATAAAAAAAATTGATATTCCATTTGTCCATAGCAAACCCTTACGAGCAAGAGCTCTATTATTAAAACGGAGGGGTAAAATGTAAAAGCTCAAAACTAAAATCTTCTCAGGCAGGGAGATATTTTGAGAGGGTTGAAGGAATTGAAAGATGGGAGAAATGAAAGAGGAAGCGCTCCCGGGGGTGGGGGGGGGAGGTTGGAAAATGAATGAGAGAGACGATAAGGAGAGGTTCATAGATTTGGTCGTTCTGATATCAGCTAATGTTCTATGACCAGCTTCGATGGTGGGTGGGGAAGGGCGGCGAGGAGGGCTCGATGAAGCTCTCATCCGCTCCACCCTATCAAGCGCAAGGATTTGTGGGTCTAACAAATAAAAATACAATATATATTTATACATATTCTTTGGTATTATCTTTTGGGTAGTTTTTTCGCACTTCTTGTTTTGTTTTGTTTTGTTTTTTTTTTTTTTGTTTTTTTTTTGTTTTTTTTTTTTTGCGTCATATTTTCGCTGGGGAAAACGGATATCCGCGATTTGCAATATGCCTCTTGAGCGCTCCTTAAATAGTTTCAACTGAGTTTTTCTTGTATTTAAAAAAAAAAAAAATAATAATGATATGGCGCAACTCTTATAGTGTACCTATAGGGACTCTATTTAGAGCTGCCGTTTTGCGTGTAAGTAATTAAGAGCATTTTCCCACTCACCGATAATTCCACCGGTTGAGAAAAGATTATGCACAGTTCAGTTCAGTGTATGACTGTACTGCACGAAAATACTTTGATCTATGATCTTTTCTCAATCAGTGCAACCGCCATTGAATGATTAAAATATCCACAAGTTTTTTTCAAAGTCATCGTCAACTCCACCGGTTGAGAAAATATTATAAACGAGAGTATTTTCATGCATTACTGTGATGAACTGAACTGAACTGTGTAATCTTTTCTCAACCGGTGGATGGAAATGTCATTAGTTATACACAAAACGGCAGCTCTAACTCTAGTTTAAAGCAACCTCATGCCCGTGAGTTCCATGACCCATGATCCAGCAGTCGACAATACACATTCACTGGACATAAAGCGCGATGGACAAAAAGTTGGAGCTGAGGTCGAGCCGCGGTCGTTGGACGAGAGAGCGCGCCACTCAGCAATAGCTGAGTTGACGTCACTGGCCTACTTCTTGGGGTGTATGATGTCACATCGATGAATGCGATAGCAGATAGCTAGAGCTTGTGCCTTGTGCCTTGTTCTTGGGCCGCGGCTTAAAAGTCAACGAACTCAAGTTCAACTCCCGACGAGAAAGTGGCCGCTGAATTCTGCGCACGCTGCCTCCTCTGTTGCCATTCCATCCCCAAGTCCCGTAAGCTTTTCAAACGTCGCGCGCTATGACTCGAGTCAGTCCTTCCTCCGCGTAGATAGCTGGCCGGTTGATTTGTTGTTTTCCACCGTTGCCTTCCTCCTCGTGATGAATTTTCCATCTGTATAAATTTCCATACTCAAAAGACTGTTTTCACCAACGAGCTACAAAGACAGAGAGAATTGTGGGGCGTTATGTTGAGGCAGCACGGAGGCAGCCATGATCGATATCTCTTATGGACTTTTTTCGGTTTGTTTGCCTCATTTTTTACCCTCAACCATTAAATTTTTTTAAAAAAATTGCCCTATGGAAAAGCCCGAGGCTCTCAAAGTTTGGGATTTTTTAGGTTAATTGTTGGGTGCATTCGTGAGAAGATGAGATAGTTATTGCTTAGTGGTGTGGTTAGTTCGTTGTTTCGCTGGGTTCTCAAAATATGTAGCCAATAGAAGGAGTTCGTGGGTATATTGTAGTTGAGAATTGTCAGCTCAGCCAATTGGCTTGCGTTGGCGTGTTTTGTGTGTGGCCTATATTAGAGTCCCTGTATATCAAAGAGTCTCGCCACGTGAAGCATGAAGAAGAAGAATTTCGAAGGAGGCGTCCACTCTGATTGGTTGGGTTCGCTGAGGGGCGCGTACGCTTCCTCGGTAGGTGCGTTCCAACGGTCTTCTTATGGAGAATAACACAGAACGCCTCCTCGAGCTCCGTGACAGCCTAAAATCTAGCAGCCAATCAGAATCTATACCCCGTATGGCGAGACTCTGTAATATACAGGGACTCTAGCCTATATCTCTCGTTTAGTTTGAATGCACTACTTGCATTTTTAGTCGTCATTGGAGTCATTTAGTTGTTCTATACACAGGCCCAGTGGTGGCTCGTGGAATGCGATATATCGATGTTTACTCCATTTAAAACTATAGAAAAGTATCGATCGTCAGGGGGTGTGATTGAACCCCCGAGAAATCGATACTTTTCTGTAGTTTTAAATGGAGTAGACATCGATATATCGCATTCCACGAGCCGCCACTGCGCAGGCTGTCCCAAAGTGACTGCGACTGCCTCTCGTACGGGTGTTTATCGCATCCTAGCGATACCGCGACGATTTAAGGTTGTCCAGTCCATCTCATTAGATTTTGAACTAGCCCAAAAACAATCAATTTGGTCAAAAATTGACCGACTTACGAAGTTTTTTCGGAAATGTGTTTGATGGGACCCTCCGGAAAATTGTGACAAATTTTATTTTGCAAGAATAACATTTTGTTTGCCTATTTTTTTCACAATATTTTTTTCATGGTCTTACTAATAGTAAAAAACTGCTTAGTCCTCATCAGATGCTGCATTTACCGATTCCTTCTCTCGTTCTTTCTCGAAGTATCGGCCAGTGGCGAGGCGTGAAATTTAGCAGCAATGTTTTTTCTCCGTTTAAATTCACCAAAAAGGTCGAACGCTTCAGGCATCGGCAATGACCAGGTATTTCGACCTTTTTAGTGTGTTTAAATGGGAAAAAAGAACGTTGCCAAATCGCACGCCTCGCCACTGGTATTGGCCTTGTTCTCGGATACACCGCTGCATTTGCTCCTCTCATTTTTTCAAGATTGTTTTCTGAAATTCTTCTTCGGGAAGAAAAGTGTTACAGTCATACACCACCCCCCTTACAGTCCGGACTTGGCTCCTTGTGACTTTTGGCTTTTTCCTTCCCTTAAGAAGAATGGAAGAGTTCTGCGGTTCAGCTCGATTGACGAAATCAAGTCTGCGGTGCAAAAATTCTTCCGGTGTCTCCCTCTGCAAAATAAAACGAAGAAATGGCAGAAGGATAAAAAAAATAACAATTTCGCTGAAAAAACGGTTCAAAAACTGAGTTTTTAATACCTTTTTAAAAGAATAACAGATCAAAGAGAACCCCTTGAACCCCTCTCTTTTCTGAAGGATGTTCCCAAAAACACCCGAAGTGTCCTACCCTTCTTCTAGGGGGCCTCAAATTCAAAATTTCGTAGGGCCGCAAGTGATGTAAATCCGCCCCTGATGCTGGCACGCTTTGGGATATATCAAATCATAGCCTCTCTAGTCTCTATTGCTACCGTTGGTTTAAATAGAGGCTGCCAGATTTCACACTTCACCACAAATAAATATGAGCACCTCCTCGTCTCACTCTTCCTGAATTCTGATGGAATAACGGTCCAAGGAAAGCATTGAAAATGAAAGGGTTGAGTGTTTAGAAACCGTTAGAAAATTTCACCTTCTATACCATATGAATAACACTGAATAACGGGGGAGTCACTTTTCACCCTCTACCTCCCTGAAAAGCAAAAGAAAAAGACGAGAAAGGAACCTCGCCATGATTTATGTTGCATTTTGCATTTTGCATATCTCTCTCTCTCTCTCTCTCTCTCTCTCTCTCTCTCTCTCTCTCTCTCTCTCTCTCTCTCTCTCCCTCCCTCTCACCCTCTCTCCTCCTCTCTCTCTCTCTCTCATCACGCATATACATATAGCATTAGAGGAATCAATATACCGGGAAACTGAAAGTAAGTAATTATGGTAGTAGGAAAACGGAAAACCACGTGACGAATCGACGGACTCCTCTTTCTCAGTTTCCTTGTGTTTGTTTTCAGAGCGAGTGTGCCATGAACCGTAAGGCCGTGGCAAACATTCACCATTCAAGCCTTTTCGGACGTTCATTATTCACACAACGGCAGTCAAATTAGGGGATGGGAAATTCAAACGGTACCCGAGAAAATGTCGTACAGCTAACGGAACCATGCCGATAGGCGAAGGGGAGGAGGGGAGGGGGTAGAGAAAGGGTTAGTCGTGTTTATTTTTCCGTTTTTTTTTTTCTTCAAACGAAATATAACTGGATCGCGGAGAAGATCCTTGGATATTGAGTCCGATGTGTCACCGGGTTTTTAACGAGAGAAAACGGTACCCAGAAAAAAGTAAACAAAGGGTTGAAAAATAGAGCAGACCATCTTTCCCTCCGTTTCCCACCCCCATCTCCACCATTCGTCCAACAGTGGAATCGAAGAGCAAGCAGCAGGTAGGCATGAAAGAGTTAAAAAAAACCCCTTTGTACTGAAAACTTGTGGTTTCTCCTTTTGAGGAACCTATAACTGTACTCCTATGTTTTGAGATTATAGTGGATCGAAGGGGGAAGGGGGGGGGGGATTGAGCAAGCCTTTTAGTTGGTGTGATGTGTAAACTAGTGTGTTGGTGTGAGTGAGTGATGAACACGTTTTTTTTTGTTTTTTGTTTTTGTTTTTTTTTTTGGGAACCGACCATTCCTCGTATAGCGGCCGGCCGAACCGTTGAAAAACGATAGTGAATTGAAGTCGCTTTTATATGATCGCGGTGAACGGTGCGAGGCCTCCAGTGCCGTTAGGTCCTCTTTTGATTTTGACGTAATCGCGCCGTTAGGTAAGCATTGATACTTTTCTACCGAAAGGACAGACGGGCGGGAAAGGGACAGTATACATTTATAGGAGGCATTAAGATCAAGTTTTCGGCGTTGGATCGGAAGTAGATACAGTTATACGTTTATATGATACTCTAAGATGGGTCTACAATTTTTTATCTTTCTCTCTCTAATTCAATTTGAATGTATGTGTTAGAAAAGGAAATAAACTAATGTCACGGGTGCCCCCCCCCATCTATATATGCTTTTCAAATATATGGTTTTAGTGATGACTTGGTGATGACGTCATACGGCGATATGAGCGTTCCAAACAAAGACAAACTATCACTCTTGCTCTCACGTAACCCCCATGTACTGTACTGCCATCTCACTCTAATTTCAAAAATCGCCCATAGAGACATCTTTTGTGAATTTTTTTTTTTTTTTTTGCAGAAATGATTTCCTCGAGGCATTTTAATGCGATTTTGATAACAATAATATGTCGTAAAAAAGGCCCTATTTACGAATTTCGAAACTAGAAAGAGATGGGTACTATTTACATGGGGGTCACGGGAGAGTGAGTGAGATACTGTGGAACGCTTCGCGAGTTTTATCACAACCGATTGCGACCGATGAGTGCATTGTTGTGGTTGATGGTTGTGGGGTATATGACTAAAAATGCAAATTTGAATGTTTTCACAGTCAAAAAACAAACTATATAGGGTGATTCTAGTAGGAAATTTTACGATAAAACCAATAAAAATACTTTCAAACTTCTGCGTTACGTATTAACAAAGATATACGCATATAAAAAGCATAACAAATAAATAAATAAAGGTTATTGAATTTCAAAATGAATTATATCGAAGGCGGCAAAATCAGTGTGCGACAAGCAAAAAAAAAGAAAAGGTCATCTTTATAATTTTGAGGGGCGGCAAGTTTCCATTCTTGCCCCCCCCCACCCCTCCCATCTTTGGAAATGATGGCACGCCCGTGAATAAAAGTAAGGTTCGATTATTATAAATGAAGGACAATAAACGCACCTTATGCAGCATACTTTGAGATTTATAATCACATAAATTAAATAAAGTTTACTCTTATTACTGCCCTTGCTAAGAGTTAGGTTTTTTCCCTCGTCTAAAGTCTAGATAAAATTTCAAGATTTCTGAAATTCGGAGCGATAAAAATTGTTCGTCAAAACTTCAAGTCGTCAAGAGCAGGAATAGATAAAGATGAACTCCCGGAGAGTCATCACTCACCAATCCAAAAATATTTTGCTGACTATTCGCAACTCTAGGTGAAACGCGGGATTTGCTGACGTCTCCCACGTCGATTCTCAAAGTTTAGCGCGAGCCTGAAATGCTCAGGAGGTAAACACATACCGTTAATGGTTTATGTGCAAAGCTGTTTGAACGATGAGTCATTCAGTAACATACGTCGGCAATTAATTGTGTGTTTTTTTGTCTCTCTATGTGGGGAATTGGGGGAGAGGGGTGACAAATATGCTCGTTGATGTGGGTGATTCATTTTCGTGAAAGTAACGAGAAAGGTATAGAATGACTATAATGGGGCTCTTTCAAACTTTTGCTACAAGTTATTGAGTTGCTTCTTGCCTTAAATCTGTAAAATTGATGATGGAGTACACTGAAAAATCACAAAATACACTCTCAGAATTGGGCTCAATGATGGAGCTACGCAGGCATCGTGGGAGATTCCTATCTAATTTGAGACGTGGCTCTATGGTTTCCGTTGAGAAAGTGAAAAATTAGACAGGTATCTCCCATGATACCTGCGTAACTCTGCCATTGCGATCTTCCCATTATACCTGCTTTCTGAGTTCATTAATGAATTTAAGACTTTTCATCAATGTGATTTTCGTGATTTTCGTTGGTTTTTTCATCCGATTTAAATATTTGAAGCAATAGTTTACAAGAGTCCTATTGCAAGGTTTTCGCCAATTCGGTCTCATTCATTGTTTGATTTAATTGCCAAAATGTTTGTTCAAAATTTGCTTGTGGAGAAATTGAATCAGAGTTTGCTTGGAGCCATATCTCCTCGGTCGGCAATTTATACGATAAACAGCTTCTACAGTTCTACGGCTCGACTAAAACAGTCTATAGACTTTAAAAGAAAAAAGCGGGAAATTTAAAATCCAGGGATCTGATTGGCTTAGATGCTTCTTTTAAACGTGAACCCAACATCTGATCGATCAATTTTGAATTTCCCGCTTCTCACTGAAACAGTCTGTTGAACTTGACCTGTGATTGGTCAGATTTTGCCCACTGTGCGACCGCACGGCATTGGCCTGCGGTATGCGGCAACTCGCGGTCAATGAACGGGGCGCTGAGCTCTTTAGTGGAGTGGTATCCCCCCCCCCCAAAGCTCCCTCGGCCCCCACTGCTAGCCTCTTTCCCCATTCACCAATCTTGCCTCCCACCTCTTCTTCCTCCCGGTAAAGTCAAGGTAACTGGTACAAAAGGAGATATGCGCTGAGCCCTCTTCGAGCCTGCTCATATACCTTGGGTCATAGGGTTCTATAATTACGTATGAATATATAAATCAAACAATAAATAATGTGCCAACAGTTAGCATTCGTCCGCTGAAACTATTCGAAGCTCAATGTGAGTCAATCTGGATTACTCATTTCGAAACCACAATGTTGTCAGGCATTGGATTGGAGAAAGGTGTTTTCAGATATGTTTTGAGATTATTTGTTGTTTGTTTGTTTGTTTGTTTTGTTTTGTTTTTTGTTTTTTGTTTTGTTTTTTTTTTTTTTTTATTAGGATCTTTAAGAAACAGGATTTTCAACGTTTTCTTATGGTAGAGGTTTAAAGAGATTCGCTGAAAGACCAGCATACTCATCACATAGTAAAACGCAATTATGTATATCTTTTGAAGAATAGAAATTCATGAAGAATCCATGAATATGAATCAAACTAAAAATAATGTGACAACATTTAACGGTTCGAATGCTCCAAACTGGAATTCATTGAGAGGCAATTTGGATTACTCATTTCAAACTGCAGTGTTGTCACTTGTCAGGTGTTGGAGGAGAATGGTGTTTTCAGTTGTTGAGGATTTTCGGTTTTCCCTCTCCCATTTAAACCTACTTGAGACAAAATGCAAAAAAGCATTAAGTTTAACTGGTACAATGTGGCAAAATTGGCGTAGACTTATATAAAGAAGGACTCAATTCCAGCGGTGGTGCGTGCAATCTAGCCACGTTGCATTTTGTCCATTTAAACCCGTGCAAAACGTCGATTCGAGGTATAGTGCACTGTGCACCCCCAATATCTTGTTCTTTTACATGAATTTAAATAGACCAAATACAACGTTGCCAGATTGCACGCGCCGCAATAGTTCAATTCGAAGCCGCTCAAACTAAGCAAACCATGAATATATGTATATACATTTATACTGTGACAACATTTATTTGACGTCTAAAATGCTCAACACTTAGAACTCAATGTGAGCCAAGCTGGATTTTTCTTTGAGAAAAAATTCCTAAAATCAATGGGAGTCCCTACTTCATTATACATTTAACAAAAGTTTACAAAAGACCCAATTGATCTGAGGATTTTCAAAACTTTTCGATAGCAAAAGAGCCGATTTGAGAACTTGTCCGAGAAAAAGCTTCAAAACCAAGTCAAATTGAGATAAACTACCCACGTCAAAATACCATAATTACACGTGAGCACTTCAGAAAAGATCTAATTATTCGTAGAATGGGTACGTTGCGTATTCTTTTGCTACAGATGAAGAGAGTGTCGTGTTTAAACTACATGCCGCAGCAAAGATAACGATGAAAGCTTTTCAAAATCCATGCACTCGTAACAATTAAATGAAATAATTCAAACTTTTCACAGAAAAAAAGCTTTTGTCGCGCACAGAAAAATTTTGGTAGAAAAATGAGGCAGAGCGGAAGAGCTTTAGTTAAACTTTGAACATGACAAATAATTGCCTTTAACCAATGGCGTACGCAGGAATTAGGCGCTCTCGCTCTTTTCCCGTTTGAGTGTACGTACTAGAAAAGGAAAGAGGTAGGGGCTGAAGTCACGTTCTAGTTCCTATTTCTGCGTCCTTTTCCTACACACGTGTTCAAACGGGGAAAGAGAGAGAGAGAAAGAAACATTCCTGTGTACAGTACTGGTCTTAACCCTTTCAGTACCACGCCCGAGTATATTCGTTTCTGGTTTCTGTGATTAGATCTACCTCACACAATTTCAGTGTTTTATTCACAATAAAAATCGTGACACAAAATTGTTAGTAGTTAGTATTTGAAAACAAGCGCCTTCAATTAAATGTGTATGCAAAATCAGCACCGCGGTGTGGGAATAGTTAAATACCTACCCTTTCAATTTGGGCGAGCGAGCATTGATTGGTCTTCGTAACCTGGTTGTACAAAGGTTAAGCTCACTAAAGCTTTAGTATATATGCTAGACTGTAAAGGTAGCTTTTGCTAACTCGTTTTTCCTTGCTGTGAGCCTGGGAGGAAAAAAATCGCTCTGAAAAATCTGGATTAAAAACAAAAACCTTTACAAGCGAATGGTTTCAATGAATAATGTTTTAATGAAGCGTTTGAAATTCACGAGAGAGATTAGCCTCGATTTGGATGGGGAGGAATAGAAAATATCTGACGCTTGGACCCGGCAACTTTTATCTGAATCCAATCCATGCATTCAAACTTAAATTCTCATAAATGGAATATCGTAAATTGATTCGTCAAAAGACAACAGCAGAGACGTATGTAAGAATTGGGCTATGCTCCGTCTTTTCCTAACACACGCATTAAGATGGGCAAAGTGAGAAGGAGAGAGAGAAAGAGAGATAGACCAACCAATTCCTGGACACACCTCTTGTCAGTAGTTTGTTTTGCTTTCCACAAATTTTTAAACGTCTTTTTCGATGGAAATTCAGGATAGAGGGGGGGGGGGACTGATCAAAACCGAAGAGTCTCTAATTAAGATCAATAAGTAAATGTGTCAAGGGGTGAATTCGACGAGTACATAAAAAAAGAGACCATATTCCCTCCAATACCTATATACCCCCCAACCTAATCTCGATACGCGATTTGACGGAAGAATAGAATGAGGAAGAAAAGAGAGAACCATGACAAAAAAGCCAGCTACTTGGAAGGTTATAAGGATAGGTGCTGTTATCCTAGACAAAGGGATCCTTTGAATACCCTTTGTCTAGGTTATTGTTTTGGTTTTGGATGACCCAAGTATACGACGCTTGAAAGATAAGTCACTGACCGGTCGTAAATATTTGTCTTAGTGCCACGGTTGTCGAGAAATAGTGCGTCGTCGTCGCTCCCTCCACGAAGGAGGAAGAAGAAAAAAAGTAAAAATCTGAAGTCTCGATGAAATCGTGGGAAACTTCCGCCCTTGTGAGTTGTGGTGTCGGAACACCTTCCTCGAATTTTTGAAAATGAAATAAGAAAAAAAAAAAAAGAAGAAAAAATCCTTCCCTTCTTGGGCAGTCGACATTTTGTAGACGCGTGTTTCGATTTTGGTTTGTATGTGTGTCAGTCAGCTGGACGCAGCGCCCGATTTCTAAATCTTCCAGAAATCGGCTTTCTACAACCCCTGCATGCACCCACCTCCATTCTTCACCCGCAATGATTATATTTTCTCTTCCTTGTTTCCACCATCAAGGCATCAACGATTTCCCTCCGTTATTCGATGGTTACGGTGGACATTTTTTTTGGCTCTTCTTGAACCGAATCCAAAGCAACATTTTCCCCATCCTTGGGTGCCTTTCTTGATCCGGGTATACCTCTGACTTATGTGTCCCCATGAATAGGTCAGTCGTACTGACAGACCCCACTTTAAATTGTAGGTTCTGGTCTGAAATGCAGAGAAAAACAGCGGTAACAATTCCATCGCAATCCACTTAGCATGCATGAATCGCAATTTTATCCCAAGTATACGGGTCGCAATGGGTCTGTTGCAAACTTTTGCAACAGAGTATTACGGAGGGTTTATTTCTGTGTTGAATCGCGTGACATTCACTTTCAAAGCAATTTAAAAATATCAAATTACACTCACAAATTCAATAGACTGTTTTAGTGGATCGATATATCGTATCGATTGCCGTTTTAGGGCCTCTGGTTCCAAACAAACTCTGGTTCAATGTAATTTCCTCATAAGCGAACTTTTGAAAGGAGATTGATTTAGGTAGGTAGGGTATTAAATCAAACAATTAATACAAACTTTTTGCGATTATGCATTCGACGTCCTTGAAAATGCTCAATTTTATTATTGCTGGCTCCTTGACTAAAACTGCCGAAATCAGCAAGATATTACGGATGAACGTTGCATTTGTAGGTTAGAATCGCCCGAAATCCCGCCAATTCCACAACAACAACAACAACAACAACAATAACATTTGGCTGATTCCAACCTCCAAATACATCGTTTAATCTGTAATACATTGTTGATTTTGGCAGTTTTGCCGTGAAACCAGGCATAACTAAGCATTTTCGAGGATGTAGAATTCATAATCGCAAAAAGGTCGCATTAACTGTTTGATTTGATAGCCTAAATTTTCGTTCAAAAATGCTCTTATGGGCTAAATACATTGAATCAGAGTTTGTTTGGAACCAGATGGCCTTGGACGGCAATCGATACGATAAATCGCTCTACTAAAGCAGTCTATTGATACGGTGTATATCGCTGTACCAAAACAGTCTTTTACCCCCTTTCCCCCGCAGTATAATGACTCGTGCAATATGCCAACAACGAATTTTCTCCATTTAGACCTACGTGAAACGATCGATTCTCCCAGAGGAAATCTACTCTCTCTTCCTCGAATCGATTTTTTACACGGGTTCAAATGCCAAAACAGAATGGTTGCTAGATTGCATAAGCAGCAACTGTAATATGACGGAAAGGAAAATGAATTGCGTTGAAATAATGTATTTTGAAATTCAAAGTGATAGCAGTGGCTGGCTCTCGCAATTTGGCAGCAATGGTTTTCCTTCATTTGATTCAATGAAAAACAATCGATTGGACGGTGAATCAGCGCTTCACCAGCATTCGACTGTAACACATATGTACATTCAAATGGAGGGAAAACATTGTTGCCAAATTGCACGAGCCACCTCTGAGTGATAGCAAATAGGACTATAATTAACAATGGGTTAGCTCTCTTCTAAGCCGACTTGAATACAATATTGCCAGATTTCCCTATGAACTGCCAAATTCGACATTAAATCAAAAGGGGAAATGTCGGATAATCATCCGAAAAATGTCAACAAGGCTTGAATATGACCCGGACTTATTTCACAGTTCGGAATAGAATGGAGGTGAATCACTCACTGATTCCCAAGAGTTTAAGTTTGAATGCATGTATTGGATTCATATAAAAGTTGCCAGGTCAAGCGTCGGATATTTTCTATTCCTCCCCATCCAAATCGAGGCTAATCTCTCTCGTGAATTTTAAACGCGTCATTAAAACATTATTTATTGAAACTAAACTCTTGTAAAGGTTTTTGTTTTTAATCCAGATTTTTCAGCGCGATTTTTTTTCCGCCCAGGTTCACAGCAAGGAAAAACGAGTCAGCAAAAGCTACCTTCATAGTCGAGCATATGTACTAAAGCTTTGGTGAGCTTAACCTTTGTACAACCAGGTTACGAAGACCAATCAATGCTCGCTCGCCCAATTTGAGAGGGTAGGTAGTTAACTATTCCTACACAGCGGTGCTGATTTTGCATACACACTTAATTGAAGGCGCTTGTTTTCAAATAGTAACTACTAACAATTTTGTGTCACGATTTTTATTGTGAATAAAACACTGAAATTGTGTGAGGTAGATCTAATCACAGAAACCAAAAACGAATATACTCGGGCGTGGTACTGAAAGGGTTAAGACCAGTATTGTACACAGGAATGTTTCTTTCTCTCTCTCTCTCTCTCTCTCTCTCTCTCTCTCTCTCTCTCTCTCTCTCTCTCTCTCTCTCTCTCTCTCTCTCTCTCTCTCTCTCTCTCTCTCTCTCTCTCTCTCTCTCTCTCTCTCTCTCTCTCTCTCTCTCTCTCTCTCTCTCTCTCTTTCCTCGTTTGAACACGTGTGTAGGAAAAGGACGCAGAAACAGGAACTAGAACGTGACTTCAGCTCCTACCTTTTTCCTTTTCTAGTACGTACACTCAAACGGGAAAAGAGGGAGAGCGCCCAATTCCTGCGTACGCCATTGGTTGAGGCAATCTTCTGCTTGGCCTCATTTTTCGACCAAAAGTCTAATATGCGCTACAAAAACTTTTCTTCTGTAAAAAGTTTAAATTATTTCATCGTTATGTTTGCTGGCATGCAGTGGCGTAAGGAGGATTTTTGTTGGTAGGGGCTTGCACTGATGAGCGTATAACTGAAAATTACTCCTCTGTTCCCCTCCACCCCTAAAAATCGGTGGTCCGGGGGGCACAGCCCCCTTAGCCGCCCCTCCCCCCTCCATACGCCACTGCTGGCATGTACTTTAAACACGACACTCTCTTCATTCATACTTGTTGATCTCAATTAGAAACTCTTCTGTTTTTATCCCTTTTTTTAATTATTATTATTATTCTTCTTTTCTTCCTCCCTCTGCTGAATTGTATGTAATTGTTGTACTAAAAAAAGAGTAAAAAAAAATACAAAAATAAAAAATTATAAAAATCATAAAAATAACAGAGATTTTAAAAATCGTAAAAATTAAAAAAAGCAATAAAATTTAAAAAGTAAAAAAATTGAACCAACTCGTAAATTTAAAAAAATTGAAAAAAAAAATTGAAAAATTTGAAAAAATTGACCAATTGACAAATCAAAAAAGTACAAAATAATAATAAAAAAATAAAAATAAAATTTAAAAAAAAAACAACAAAAAACAACGGAGGATTTATTGTAAGACGAAACCAAGGCAATAAAGTAAAACATTCCAAGAGACGGAGGAAGAAGAATAAACTACAATAATAAACGCGCTATTAATAGCATCACTAAATTAACCGTTCATTAGAAATGAGTAAAATATTTCGGGAGAGGCGAAAAAAGGGGGGGCATTCAATAGCAGAAGAGGGGTAAATGCCCCCCGGAGGCAACCTCTGCTGCAGAGATTACGGCGAATGAAAACGAAGGCGCAAGTCGTCTTTGCGTCTTCCGCCGATGCCCCCCCCCCCCAAGCTGCCACAGCACCGCTTCGGAAGGAGTATAAGAGAACCTGATAGGCTTATGCGTGTGTAACAGCGAAGAAAGTTGTGCGCGGGGGCACGCTCCCGCTTCTGCCGTGTCTTGCCTTGCCAATGCGAGTGTGAGAGTGTGTGTGAGAGAGTCGTGGTAGAAGGGGGGGCGGTTAAAAGGACTGCGTGCTGACTGAGACTGCGCGCGATGAGCAAGAAGAGCGAGAGAGACCGCGAGCCGAGGAGGTGCAGTAATTAAGCCAAATAGAAATGAAAATGGAAGTATTCGCGGAATGTCAAAGTGAGTTCGAGTTTAAGTTCGAGTTGGTTCGCTCTGTTCGAGTCCATCGTTCGCGCCACTCGCGCGAGTTCATTGCCCCCGCTTCGCTGGATGGAGGCCCTTGGTTGGTGGCTCATGCTCACCGGCTCACGGCCTCCGCGGCCAGGCCACGGCCGACACTGGATCGAAACGCGGACTTTTCCGGACATGCAATCTCATTTCTTGCAATATGGCAACGCTGCATTCGGTTCATTTATACTCATACATAGCGGCCTAGTCAGGGGGGGGGGGGGGGTACAAGGGGTCTGGACCTCCCCCCCCCTTAAGGCCTTGACACCAAAATTTGCCCTAAAAAAATGTAATTTTTTGCGTTTTCAGACAAATTTGACCGAATAATTAGTATCTTTGGCCCCCTGACAATTTTCGGACCTTTGACCCCCCCCCCCCAGAAAAATTCCTGGCTACGTCACTGCTCATACACAAAGTTGAATTTTATAGTCATCGTCGATAGTCTCATCTTCCGTGTAAAACTGTACTAAAGATGCGATAATCAGGACCTCAGTATGTAAGTACATTGAGCCCACAAGAAATCGAGTCTTTTCCATAGGTTCAAATGCACGGAAAAAAATAACTGGTAGAATTTACCATTTGCACAGTTGATTTTGGAGTCAGCTATCAAGTATGATAAATTTTACTAAATGATGGTAGAATGTACCAACAAGTTAACTTAATTTACCATAATGTACGTTGCATTTACCATCTACTTGATAGCTGGACTCCAACATCAGCGCAGATGGTAGATTCTACCAGCCTTTTTTTCCCCGTGTGGAAGAAGAAGGGTCGTTTTCATCAGTGGCGAAGCAAGAAAGTCTAGAAACGTTGCATTTGGTTCATTTATAAACTCATACAAAAAATTGAACTTGACAGTCATCGCCGATAGTATCTTCCGTGTAAAACTGTACAAAAGAATCGATAATTAGGACCTCGGTGTGTGCATTGAATGCAGCACAGCCAAATTATACGCGACGCCTTTTGTTTCGAGCCACTGTGCGCGGTTGGGGCCCTCCTCGCTCGCTTGCCCGCTGCTTTTGGTCCTCTGCGCCGGATGGATGCGCGGCGCACGATACGATGCTCTTACGCAACGCGCTCTTCGCAGCCGCTGATGGCCGTCGCGACGCCTGGCCCGGCCGCCATTCGTGACTCCCCGTGCATTCGCGATTTAAATGCGTGGATACGAGAAGGAGTAAGGTGTGAAGCTACGCGCGTTAAACACGATGACGCTGTCCGAACCGATTCTTGCGTGGGCATGTATTTTAACCCATTCAGTCAGAGACTGTTAAAACGCGATTTTTTTTTTTTTTCCAAAATCGGATTTGGATTCAAAGATTGATCAATTGATTTTGATCTGAATTGATGTGCATAGCGATTTTTCTTTTTTCCCTCTAAAAGTCCATGTGAAATTATGAGTATTATATATTTTAATCCATTCAGTCACAGACTGTTAAAGCGTGTAATTTTTTTTTTCTTTCTTTCTTTCTTTTCAATTCGGATTCGGATTCGGATTCGTGGATTGAGCGATTGATCTTGATCTAAATTCATGTGCACATCGAATTTTCTTTCTTCCCACAAAAGTCCATTTTAAAGTATGTATGTGTATTACATCACGCACGGGATGAAAGAATGGGTTAATCTGACTTTAAGCAGCCTTTCCACTTCCCTTTCTCCAAGAGTGGCGTGGGTCAAAAAAGTTCAGGCTGTAATAATAAAAATGAACTATTTTTTTTCTTTTTTTATCATCATCAAATTCTCATTCATTACTAAAGTGGAATTTGACGGTTATCCGGGTTCTGATTAAAATCTGGACAATGAGCTTCTCCTGAAATCACCTTAAGACAAGACAGTAGAGTCAACCTCTGAAGATTGGTTGTGAGTTTTAGGATCTACGGGCGCCGCCATTAGGTGCGTTTTTGCGCATTTGTTTAAATACACTTGTTCACAAACGGAGGCTCTAACGGTATTTTACTGATAAAAAAGTTCATTTTCGATGAAGTTGTTAATTTTAATCATGATGCACCTCAAGAATGTCTATAATTCCCAAACGAATCTTTAAAAGCGTAAATTGATGTCGATCAACGAAGGCAACGGAAGATTGCACTTTTAGAAGCCTCTATGGCACTGTAATATTTGCAGTGAACCAAAACACAACAACGGAACTCAGAATGTAAACAAATGTGCAAACACGCATTCAATGACGACACCCATGGTTTCAGTTGTCTCAACTCTGTACATACAGGGACTCTAGGTAGAATGGAGCTCTTGCAAGGTTTTGCTACAGGCAAATGGACCATCAATTTTAGAGTAACATGCTGCAAAATTAACGACGAGACCATTGAAAAAGTCTAAAACTCCCTCTTCACAGAGAAAACTTAACTTGAAGTTTTGGGTGACCACCCTTGCATCTTGCATGTATTCACCAACCTCGGATTCGCACCCCCGAACAAACAGCCGCCATCTTGCTTGTAGACAATCGCCGTAATTCACGTATATCGGTGTACCACCGCTAAGAACCTACCTATATAAATGAGAACGACTGACTGAAAAGAACATTGCGTTGCTATAATCTATTTATCTGGTCGTATTTGTGTTCTGTGAACATCATGTGAAAGTTTATTCTCAGATTCGCGATTGTCAACAAGCAAGATGGCGGCTGTTTGTTTGGGGTGCGAATCCTAGGTTAGTGCATACACGCAAGGGTGGCCACCGGAATCTTCAAGTTAAGTTTTCTCTGCGAGGACTGGCGAGGAGTGACTTTTAAACTTTTCTAATGGTCTCATCGTTATTTTCGCAGTATTTTACTTTAGAATTGATAGTCCATTAGCCTGTAGCAAAATCTAACAAGAGCTCCATTATCATCGCTTTCGGGAATCTTATTTTATATCCGCCAGAGAGCAGCACTATTTGAGTGCGCGTACAGTGACTAGATAAATCACAGTGCGGCCATTTGCCCTCCACCCCTCAAGAGTGCACCCACTTTAGCATTGGCAGCATGGGGAGTATGATTGTTCTTGGGTTTCGGAATGAAGATTTCTTTACCCCCTGTCTGAAAAAAGTCATTAATGCCATGTATAAACCATTTTTAGGGCGGGGGGTTGCGATATTTTTTGCGAGTAACTTAGGAACACACTTCCTCCCTATGGCGCCCGTGTTAAGTTGGGTGCGCATCCACGGGGGGTCAGTTACGGGGAATCGTTGATTTCTCTCAATTTTGCGAACCAATATGTTTCAAATTTGACAAAAGGCCTTCAGTCGTGTCTAACTTGCGTACGAGAACCCTATGAAACCGTGAAACTACTTCTAAATGCTCAAATTTGCGATTTAAGGAATCCGACCAATCAGAAAGACGACCGAAATGGCCACACTGTGGTTTATCCAGTCACTGTAAGTGCGCGAGCAGAGAACTGAATCGAGTTTCTTTCTTTCCCTTTCCGCGTCGCGAGGTGTTAGCGGACATTTGTGCGGAGCCGTCGCGTCGGCCGCTCTGCGCCTGCGCGAAGAATGAGTTGCGGTCCTCTCTTCCTTGATTTCTTTCGCTTCCTTTTCGCCTTTCCCCCCCCCCCCTCCTCCTCCTCCTCCCCCCATCACGTTCCCCGTTCTGCTTCTCGCGTCGACGCTCATGAACTTTCGACCTCAATCCGCGCCAAATCTGGCACCGTCGAAGACTCTCATTGGCTAATTCGTCGGATTGTCGACCGTTTCTCCCGCGGAGCCCATCTGCGGCTGTATATATATATACACATCTATACGTATACCATGCCTTCAGAGCTGCTGTTCCGTGTATATTTAATGGCATGTTTCCATTTCACCAATGATTCCATCGATTGAGAAAAGATTGCACAGCTCAGATCAGTTTATGACTGTAGATCTGATCTGTAATCTTTTCTCAAACGGTAGAGCCGTTGATGACTTTAAAACAAACAAAAAAACAAAAAAACAAAAAAACAAAAACAACAAAAAACAACAAAAAACAACAAAAAACAAAAAACACCTTGTGAATATATTATTAATTCAACGGTGATTGTACCGAGTGAGAAAAGATCACAGATGCGAGTATTTTCGTGCATTACAGTCATGAACTGAATAGAACTGTGTGATCTTTTGTCAACCGGTGGAATCATCGGCGATTTGAAAAATGTCATTAAATATACACGATTGGCAGCGTTCTGCCAACTTTACATCCTCTTACCCCTTTCTTCACAAGAGAGTTTCTTTGTCAAGAAGCCGCTGTTACGTCTTGGTTCTTCTCTTTTTTCCCCTCTCTCATCTGAGTCATTGTTTCGAGAAATCCAACACGGATTGAAGAATTTTCTACAAAATCAACAATTAATCATATATCTAACTTATTCTCAGTCTGAACTGATGTAACGTGTTACAGAAAAAGAGACGTTATCTTCGAAAACTCAAAAATGAACTGTTGGTCTGTAAGTTTCTGCAAAGAGGAACAAATGACGAACATTTTAGAGCAAAATGCTCTGTAAAAAAATTGGATCCCAAAAGATAAATAAGTTGTTGATATTTCTGCAAAGAGGGATAAATTACGAATATTTTGGTGCCAAAAATGCCCGGATACGTTGCGTCACTTTAGCGAAATTTATTGGTTTGAAGCATATTGTCTAGATTGTTCTTATAATCTTAAATTCAAAAATATGTCGCAAATCGCTTTTCTGAACAGTTTGCTCCCCGAGGATAGAATCCCCTTTTCCTTGGAAGTGATATATCATAGATGAAGGTAGTTTCAGAAGTTTATTCAGTAATTTGTCTTTCTTTCGCTTTATCAATTTAAACAGATGTGTTAGGAAAGGATGAAAATATGGGCTAAAGTTACGTGGTATAGCCACGACTGTCTATATCTCTCTGTACAAAAGCACGAAGGAAAGCCTCAAATTACATAGTGATATCCCATGGTACCAGCACGTAGCTTCGCCATTAGCTTAAACTTGAAAGTCATTTTGTGAGTCTGTGAGAAAATTTCGTAAATTTTTTAATGCGCTCATCGTAATTTTCTCTGGATTTTACTGAAGAATCACTGAATCACTGAGAGAAATAACTTCTTTAAAAACAAGGAAACACGTTTACTTGTGACAGTTTTCCTTGCGCGAAGTAAAGTTCTAATTGCATGAAGAAGAATCACTGTCACAACAAGGAATCTTTTATATGTAGCAGCAGACATTTATCTTGAGTTAAAGGAATTCCCCCTTAGTCAATACTCACTTTGCAGTTTCGCTTTAACACAAACGAAATACACCTTGGATTAAAAAAAGAATTCTCTCGGTGATCAACGATTCAATCGCTCATAACAAAAGTTAGCAAAATCCATGTTTCGTAAATAATTTGTATAACCATAGTTAGAATGTTGATTTATAGTTTATTTAATCAACCTTTGATAATAATGACTTACACAAGTAAGGTTTTTAGTTGCTTTAATTGTTATAATCGACGGAGAGCATATTTCGACGCTCTTTTTGAGTCGTGATATAACAGATTGATTTGATTAACACAGAGGTTGATATAGGGAGATTATTCAAAAACTATTTGATGAAACATGCGGGAAAACTGCTTGACAAGCCCCATTATTGAAATTATACTGAATAGGTATACCAAAAAAAAAAAAAAAAAATACCAAAGGATTTCTATTTAGATATCAAAAGTGAAAAAATTGATTCAACAGACTGTTGATATTCTAAAAATAAAATATGAAATTCTATGTACTCTTTGATTTTGCTTTCATATCCCCAAAAATGCATAATCGCTCGGGCAATTTTACGACGTGGGCCGTGCATTACGTTTGACCGGTGACCGGTGACTAGTGACCGCAGATGTGGTGGGCGATCCGGCGATGGATGGATAGAACGCGGGATGATATGAAACGAAAGAAAAAATATTATTGAGGTTATCTGCGGTCAATGCCACACATCTCAGAGGTAGAAGCAAGCGAGCGAGCAGGGAAGTCTCCACTGCTGCCAAATCTACGGATACTTACATTCGCATATCGATGTTAGAAAGATTACCGAGCTCTCTGTTTGAGTCACTTTAAAGTCCCTGAATGTAGAGAGTTAATTAACCCTTTCAAAGCCAATAGATGGAAAAGTAGTTTCACAATTCTTAGACCTTTGCTAATGAATTGAACGAGTTTTTCACTTACAATTTCATGTGCGTACGTCAATTTTCCTGAAGTTTCATAAGTATCCATATAAACAAACGTCCGCTATTAGGGACTATGTAGCGAAATGGTTAACCCCTTATGGACCAAGTCCGAGTATACTCGTTTTTCTCCTCTAGTATATTTCACATCGTTCCAGTCTCAAGATTCCGAATAAACAAGAGTATCGATAAAACCACCAACAAGATAAGGTCCAGTCGAGTGCCTTCAATTCTTTGTATAGGCAATTCCAACTCCCCCAAGTACGAACAGTTAACTACCTTCCCTATGTAAAAGAAAGAGTGGTGTTCTTTTTGAACTAACCCGGTCTTCAAAGGGTTAAGGCGGTTCCAGGCGAAACTTTCCCAGATTTCAATCCGATGGATGGCGCCACTAGTCTCCATTAGCAAAAGAAGTGTTTTTGTCATTTTAAATTGAGACCAAAGGAAAACCCCAAAATCCAACAACGTCAGCACCTGCGAAATTTTTTTCGTGGATATTTTGAGCCCAAAACGAGCCAAATTGGTAAAGAATTAAAGCCGTAAATTATGAAATTCATCTCGCGTAATGCTTTAGTGAGTGCGAGTGAGTGCGAGTGATAGCATGTCTATCTGCCTCACTCGCACTCCTCATGTATCATGGATTGCAAAATAGTCGTCAAATTTTGGAAATTTTATCATCTGACCATAAATTTGCAAATATACGGAGAAAAAGTTGTAACAAAGTGGGAAACAAAAAGAAACTTTTCAGAGCTGGCTTTTTTTCTGCCCTACTTTTTGCCTATGATTCACTTTCACCAATACCTATGTGTCAACGTG
This sequence comes from Trialeurodes vaporariorum, assembly GCA_011764245.1. Lineage (NCBI taxonomy): Eukaryota > Metazoa > Arthropoda > Insecta > Hemiptera > Aleyrodidae > Trialeurodes > Trialeurodes vaporariorum. The sequence goes on from VMOF01000002.1 coordinate 54,857,680, forward strand.
TCAAAAGTTGCAACTTTATTGCAACTTAAGGGTGGAGAATTGTCCTTGTGATATTCAAAAATTGCCATAAAACATTTAGACATTTAGATTGGAAAATGCTACATATATGGGTCATTGATGCTTATGGGAATTTTCGTATTTCATAATTTCCGGCTTAATTTTTGAGTATTTCAGCTTGAAACCTAAAGGCTATCTAAGATATCTTCTTAAGGTATGTTCGCAGGTTTTGACGTTCCTCAAATTCGTACTTTTGGCGTAAATTCATTAATTTCAGCCAAAAAATGTTGACCTTTTTTAGCAGCGTCAAGGGCGCTTTCCATAGGATTGAAATCTGAACCATAAGCTTCCCCTGGAATTAACTTAGAACTAGCGGGTAGTCAACCTCTGATTGGTCATCTTTACGGGCGCCTCCGTTGGATACGTTTATGCACATTTGTTTACATACAATTTTTTACAAACGAAGGGGTCCAACCAGAGGCGTAACTCAGTGGCGGCTCGTGGAATCTGGCAACAGAGCTCTTTTGCCATTTAAACCTATGCAGAAATATCGATACTAGGTGAGGGGCTGCGCCTCACCAAATTATCGATTATTTTACACAGTTTTAAATGGAAGAAATCCATTGTTGCCACATTGCACGAGCCGCCGCTGGCGTAACTTACGGGACCGCAGGGACCGCGGTGTCCGCGGTGCGGCCGGCGCGGCGGGGCCCGGAACGATTAGGGGCCCTTAACGCAGCCAGATAAAAGAAAAAAGAAGAAAGGGGAAAAACGAAAAAAAGGGGGGAGAAGAAAAGGGAAAAAAGAAAGAAAGAAGAAAAAAAGGAGGGGAGAAGGACTTCTGAACTGTTCTTATAAGTTAAGTAAGTATTTTTCCCTTTAAAAAGGCAGATCTTTCTGAAATCAGGCGCAATTGTTTGAAGCTAGGCCCTTCTTTGCAAATAAATTAGCCTCATAGTTCTGTCTCCTAGGACTTTAGGAGCCCCCTCTTCACGGAAGGTTCGGTGAGGGAAAGCTAAAAGGGTCCCTTCCACTTTGTGGAAGCCCGGAAGCACCACCTGCAGGGGATCTTTCGATCTTTCTATCATTATTTTGAAAGCTCAGAGCCCTAAAAATGTTGGCGCTCGTGCTGGCAGTTGTTGTGAGTTTAGGGGGGGGGGGGGCGTTGAGGTCTATGAGTTAATTTAGAGTATGCAAATTCTGTTGTAGGAAGGCGGGGGGGGGATCCAGTGCAAACTGCGGGGTGGGGGGAGTTTCAAAGTTACGCCACAGTAGAGGGTAGTCGATATTTGATTGGTCATAAGTTTTAGGCTCTACGGGCGCGTTTCCATTGGATACGTTTTTGCACATTTGTTTACATACACTTTTTTTTTTTTTTTTTTACAAACGAAGGGCTACAACGGTATTTTACTGATAAAACAGATCATTGTCGTTTTCTATGGATTCTGATCAATGTCTAAGCCTGGTTTGTTGATTTTCACCAGAAATCAGGCAACACCAGGAGTTTGAGCCGAGTCGGAATCAACTTCTGCTCCAAGCAGGAGCAAGAGCGAGACCGCGCTTAGAGTCGCTAGAGAGCATTGAACGCACTCGGGGCATCAGCATCAGCCGCACTCCACTCTCCATCGAGACAATATGACGTAACAACAACTCACTCTCATCGCCTGACCCCGACCCGACCCCATGGCTCTATACGACATAGCCTTCATATCATTCATTCTCTTACTAAATTTTCATTATATTTAAAGGGTCGGTATGTCCCTCGCAAAAGTGTTCCGTGAATTTTCATGACCATTAATTCCGTGATTTTATTTCCGCGGGAATTTATTATCTATCCATGATATTACATGGGAAATCTCATGGGATCCGACAAAGGGCTTACACGGAAATCCATAAAATTTTGTGAAAAATAGTAATTGCACACGGAATTCCAATGAGATTTTATGGAAAACTAATAATTCATTGTCCGCGGAATTCCATGAAATGTTGTAGAAAACTAATAATTGCCCACGAATTCTATGAAATTTTATGGAATAATAATAATGCTCACTGAATTTCGGTCATGGAAATTCATGGAACACTTTTACCAGAGGTGTGATGTGTATGCAACCCTAATTTTTATAATTTACTGATAATTCTTCGTATATATATCAAAAAAATTATGCGCACTAAATAATTTTTGTTTTTGTCTTTAGGAATATGGTCTCGGTTTTGTGCACGGAAGTTTCTGATTTTATGAAAACAATTGTACTATGAGCTCATACGGGGGAAAAAACGGCAAGATTGCCAGTTCCTTTCATTTTTGCAAACTCCTTGAGAACTACTGTAATGATGCTGAGTCAAAGCTGACGACAGATATTTAATATGAAGCACTTTCCAGAGATTTCTGTCACTTCTAGAATGGACCGAGGAAATAAGAAGCGAACCACATTGACTACTTTTGGATATGAAAATCTCTATTCCTTAGAGGCGCAAGGGGGTGCTTGGTCCACGCATTGTTTTCTTTCTTTTTCTCTTTTTTTCTCTATTTTCTTGTTTTCTTTTTTCCTTTCTTTCTCTCTCTCTCTCTCTCTCTCTCTCTCTCTCTCTCTCTCTCTCTCTCTCTCTCTCTCTCTCTCTTTTTCTCTTTTTCTCAATTTTACTCTTTTTCCTCTTTGCTTTTTCTCTTTCTCTATTTCTTCTTCCCCCCCCCTTTTTTCCCCCGAATTTTTCGATACATTTCCTTTTCCTCACTTTTATGAACATTTTGTTTCTCTGATTCTGTTGTCAGTTCTGTTCCGGTTTGCTCGTGGTATAGGTACTGGTATGTGAAGTGCTGCAGCTTTATATTTATTTACTTTTTATTTGGCTGATGATGGCGGATGCAATCTTTGGGGATCTTTGGGAGCTAAAGCCCCCCCCCCCCACCCATTTTTAAGGAAGGAGAGCTTTAAAAAAGTAGGAAAAAGAAAGGAAAAATGAAGAAAGGAGAAAGAAAAGGGAAAAGAAACAAAAAAAGAAGAAAAAAGAAAAGAAACAAAAAAGAAGAAAAGGAATATCAAAACAAATTTCTTTTAGCTTTTTCCTTTTTTCAGAGCCCTTTACCAAAAAAGGGGGGGGGGGCTTGAATCCCCAAAGCCCTTCCCATAGACCGCTATTGCATGGAACAGTAACTCTAATTCCGGATCCGTGAATTTCCGGGGTTGGTTTTGGGAAATGTTCAGTTTTTACAGACAAAATTTTCCAACCAAAATACCTCCTTCTTCCTTATGCAAGATAATGAGAGAGCGAGTGAGATAAATGACGAGGAAGAGAAACCAAGGGTGGATGAATTCTGGGTGTCACTCAATTTGTGACGTAATCACCCGAACGGTCTTTGTTGATCCGTTTCACTATTTGTGAATATTAATGATAGTCAGATTAAGCGGACGTACGGTTCCTTGACTGCAATGTAAGGCTCAGGAAGGTGACTCCGATTATGAGAATACGATTGAGCTCAATGCTTACTCTTCATATGGGCGGATCTGATAATTCGGCAACCATGAATTCATCCCATTTGAACGTATGAGGAACAATCGACTATTGAGGGGGACATGGCCCTTTTACGAATCTATTGTTTCTCATGCATTCAAATAAGAAAGATACAAAGTTACAAAACTACAAAGAGTGAGAGGTTATATGTGTAAATTGCTTGTTAAAAGTTTTCTCTGTAGTTATAATTGGCCTTGAAAGTTTATACGTTATAAATTGACGAGATATTGACTTTCTGATTTTTGGCCACTTTTTGACGATCATATACACCATTGTGCGGCGAAGGGCAGCTCTGCCCGGAATATTTTGTAACGTCTGAAAAAAAGAAAAAGAAAAATCAAAGAACCACTCAGAGTTTTATACATTTAATCATAATCGTGGGTTTTCCGTTCAACGCGTAACCTTCTAATTACCATCGACTAATGGCATGCAACGATGACTTATTGTATAATTTTCCTAAATTCATAAACGTTTAGGTAATCAATATAACCTCGGTCAGCGGCGTTTCCACAGATGTATCTTTCTTTTTCTCTCTCTCTCTCTTTCTCTCCACCAATTTGAACAGTGCGAATATCTGTGTCAGAAAAGGATAGCGGTGAGAAGGTTTATCACATTATTTTAGCCCCTATCTCTGTCATTTTCTTGCCGTTCATATCAAATAGGCAGAGAGAGAGGGAGAGAGAGGGGAGTTAGCTTCGATCTACCCCTTCACTCCCTTTAAACAACTGATTCTTTACTGTGCTGAAGAAAAAAGAAAAAAGATTATTCACGATAAACGCTTTCCTCTCATTTGAACAAATGCAAATGTATCAATTATTATGGGTTTCGATTGAGTCCTTGAAACAATCAATTCTTTAATGAAGAATCAGTTATGGAGAAAAACTAAAATCGATGGTTCTCAACAAGTCTTGTCTCCCATTTGAACCTATGCAAAAATATTGATTTTTCAGAGGTTCAATTGAATCCTAGAATAATCGATACTTTTGCATTGGTTCGAATGAGAAGGAAAACTAAAAAAGATTGTTCGCCTCATCAGCACAACTTACAAACATTTGAATGTTTCGTTTAGATGCATGTACAATTTTTGTATCATTTTGCAATATTTGATAAGCCAGAAAAGACCAGACAGCAAATGCAGCCAATATTTCATGTATTTAGAGGGAAATTCCATCATTTTGCAGTTACGACTTTGTTTACTTACACACAATGGTTCCGTCTAAGTAGTAGTTTAACGGTGCAAATAGTGTCTAGTGTAGCGCGGGCTGTTCGAACTTGAAGTGCGATTATACAGTGCAGTGGCGTAGCGTGCAATTTGGCAACGTTGAACTTTTTACATTTAAACGTATTGAAAATACCTACCGGACTATTGAATGTTCGGTGAACACCCTCGAATTCAACCTTGCACATGAGTTTAAATAGCAAAAATATGACGTTGCCAAATTGCACGCTACGCCCTTAGTGAGTTAATGAGTGGGTTTTGAACGTTTTTAATGTGCGCATCGTTATTTTCGCCGAATTTTCGTAAAAATCGTGGTTCTACGTTGTTATAGCAAAAGCACGCAACAGACCCATCAAACCCTCGAATCATCGATACTTTTGCATAGGTTCGAATGAGATGGAAAACGATAATCGATTGTTCACGAGTCACCGCCGCGCGGAGTGATGTAAGGTTCTCTTCTCGATCCTCGCACGGCAAGCGAGCACAGCGCTCAGCTGGCCTGCTCACAAGTCGATGACCTCTCGCGTTAGCTTTGAGCTGAGTTGAGCACTTTGTCACCGGTTTCTCTTTCCGTTCCTTCTTGTTTATCTTCCATTTTCATTTCTATGCCCCCCTCACCCCTCTCCTTCCTCCCTCTTCCTTGTACCCTGAGTGGTACAATGAACTTACACCGAGGCACTTTCCGAGTCCCGCCGCCAGGTGGAGTGACCGATTGGAGTGATTCCATGGGATGACCTCTCGCATTCTTTCTTTACCCACCGTTCAAGTCACTCGAGACTTGGAAGAAGCGGGGAGCTTGAGATAGGCCTGTGCGATGTTCGATGTATCGATTGAAGTTTTGATGTATTCCTGCCATCGAATGGATTCGATGCTAATGTTGATGTCAATCGATGAATCGAAATTCGTTCGATATTTTAAATAAGAGCAGACCTAAGAGTCATATTTTTCTCTCAAACCATCAATATGCGTAAAAAAGTATCATGATTTCCAGTGATTTCTCATTTTTAACTTGACAAAATTTCTTTCGATGCATAGATAAAATTTCGATATTTTTTAGATGTCGAACTGCGATGCACCAAACTAGACATCGCATAGGCCTAGCTTGAGACGCTCTGAGGCAGATCCGTCGGCTAAAAATATTTGGCTTTTTGAGGGAATTGTCGTCATATTTGTCCATGGGCGCCCGTAGAAAAATTTCCAAGGGGGGGGGGGGGCAAAATTGGTGAACTTCAATGGAAAGAGGCCCCCCCCGGGGGGGAACAATTTTTTTTTTTTTTTTTTTTTCATCCAAATGGTGTACACTGTACAATTATTAAGGCATGGTAGGTGTATCAAATAATAGTAATAATTTTGACGTGTTTGATATAATGGATAAAGGGACAGCAGACGAAATTGATAACAAGGAAAATGTTTAATTTTCCTATATCTTGCAAAAAATGAGTGAAAATTACAAAATAAACAAATAATGAAGTTTGTTAACTATTACTTCTTTGATAACATTGCATTTTCTTTTTTCCTTTCATTTTTTACCGTGAAATTTTGACTTTTTTTAATTCCAGAGAGGAGTGCCCCCTTTTGCCCCCCCCCCCACTGCAGAGCTGGCGTCCATGTATTTGTCATTGAATGGGAAAGTAAAAAGCAGAGCTACCGTTGCGCGTATAACTAATGACATTTTTCAATTCACCTGTGTTTAAACCCGTTGAAAAAAGATTACACAGGTTGGTTCAGTTCATGACTGTGATGCATGAAATTATTCGCATCTCTAATCTTTTCTCAACCGGTAGAGTCGTCGATGACTTTAAAAAACTTGCGGGTATTTTAATTAATTAACGGCGTTTCCTCGGACGATTGAGAAAATATTACAGATCACAGTATTTTCGTCCAGTAGGTACAGTCACACATTGAACTGAACTGCGTTTAATCTTTTCTTAACCGGCGGAATCATCGATGAATTGAAAATCGTAATTAATTATACGCAAAACGGCAGCTCTGGTAAAAATCGAACTCGGTGAACTACTTTTGGAAATATGAGTCTATATACTTGAAAGGTTAAATAACTCAGAAAACAGTAACACCCCTTTGTTCCTGTTTCATGAATTTTTTTTTCCTCTCTCTCTAATTTTCCTCACATTTACGATTTCCTTTTTCAGTATGTTGGAACATTTCTCTGGTGCGCTGTTCATAGTAACTAACCTTCTCTCTCTCTCTCTCTCTCTCTCTCTCTCTCTCTCTCTCTCTCTCTCTCTCTCTCTCTCTCTCTCTCTCTCTCTCTCTCTCTCTCTCTCTCTCTCTCTCTCTTTTTCTCTCTCTCTCAAAGAGACAACGGAGAACATATAGAATGAAAAAAAATTGTCTTGCAAGTTTTTCCCAGTTTTTGCACCTTTTCTTTACTAAGAATTATTCTTTACTCATATGAATAAAAAATAATAAATTAAAAAATTAAAAAAAAAAAAAAAAAAAAAAAAAAAAAAAAACGAATTATTTTAGAAAATTATTACAAAAGAAACAGAATAAAAAAGTACTTTTAAATTGGTAATTTTAAAATGGTCTGAAATTTGTCTAGCCCTTTTCCAAAAGATTAGGGAGCCATTAGCCCCCAAAGCCCCCTTCCCTCGTTGATTACACATACGATGAGGAGCAGATAACCTTTTCAATACTAAGTCAATAAGTCAACTCACGGCAGCTCATGCAATTCGGCAACAATGGTTTTCCGTCATTTAATTCTTAGTGAAAAAAATCGATTCGACAGTGAAGGAGCGCTTCACCAGCATTCGATTATTGTGTATGGATTCAAATGGAGAAAAAACAATGTTGCCAAGTAAAGTAGATAGATGGTCCTACTCTTCAGTACTTGTTTTTGCCTACTTCATCAATTGAAGGCGCTGGACGAACCATTCTTTTAAAACGTCCGCACCAATCAACTTTTCTGTATTTCTGATTTACCTACGTAATAAATTGAAATTATCTGAAGCGGGTCAATGTAAATGTATATACATATGTATTTACGGGCTTGGTACCAACCTACAGAGTTTAAGTGCAGATGGACAAGGAAGAAGCAAAAGAGAAAGAGAGAGAGGGGGAGAGCGAGAGAGAGAGAGAGAGAGAGAGAGAGAGAGAGAGAGAGAGAGAGAGAGAGAGAGAGATTGGAAGGAACGAAAAACAAGGGCTGCGATCTTGGTCTTTTCACCAAAGATTTTATTAACAAAGATTTAGAGTGGTAGTCTACCCTTTCGACTCTGGTGTAGAATTTATTCGACAAAAAGCGAGTTTTAGAGATCGAATGTTCTCACTTTTTTTAACGGAATCGTTGCCAATTGTGCAAGACAACAAGGTGTGACGCAATATTCGAGAAAACTCAATGGGGATCTTGCAAACTTTTGCTTCAGGGGATTGAAGAGTTGATTCTTGCATGAAAGCCTGTAAAAATGACAATGACTATAAACAATCACGAAAACTGTCAGAATCGGGCTTAATGGCAAGTATCATGGGAGATTCCTATCTAAATTGAGACATATCTCTGAGTTTTTGTAGAGGAAGAGACTTATTAGACAGGAATCTCCCACGACACCTGCGTTGAACCGCCGTTACAATCTTGCCATTATAGCAGTTATGTGAGTTTATTACTGAACTTTAGACTTTCTTAGTGTGATTTTCGCTGGTTTTCACATCAGATTGGACTATTCATTTGCTCACAGCAAAAGTTTGAAAGAGCCCTATTGTGTTTTTAAGTGTTTTCGGAGAACCAATGGCATCAATTCAATTTATTTTGAATTCACCTCCGGACTTGAATTCAAACTCGAATTGATGCCATTGATGCAATACCTTCAATAACTTGATAAACTGAAAATTATAACCGGAGGGAAAGTTTTGTCGTAAGTTGTTTGTTATTGTTAATCACATACGATCACGAAAATTTAAAGTAATAGTTGAGTTCCACTCTAATTTCGGTTTCATCCAACAAAAGTAGGGGGAAAATGGGGGAAGAGAAAGGGAAAAAGATTTAAAAAGTTTACGTTTGAACCCTATACTAAATACCCTCCTCGTAAGTTACGCAGCCAACCTAACCCACCCATTATCGATTGTTTCCACTCTTGAGACATGTTTTTTTTCTTTTTCAAACAAACAAAAAACAAAATTAAAAAAAAAAAAATAATAAAAAATTCTCAAGAGAGGAAAGGGCTAATGCATGCATGGGTTAGATTTGCTGGGTTGCATAAGTTAGCTGACTAGGATGCGCGGGGGGGGGGGGGGGGGGGGACTGGACAAATTTACCATCTGCATAGCTGATTTTGGAGTCTGCTCTCAAGTATAGTAAATTTTACCATCATATAGTAAACGCAACGTACCTTGTGGTGAATTAAGATAACCTGTTGGTATATTTCACCACAAGGTACGTTGCATTTTCCATAGGATGGTAAAATTTACCGTACTTGATAGCAGACTCCAAAATCAGCTATGCAGATGGTAAATTCTACTGGTCTTTTTTCTTTTCCATGTGCTCGCTAGATCAGGGTTAAAATGTAATTTTCCATATATTTACGGTCGTTGAAGTCGGCTCAAGGCGTTTCACGCGGAAAATTGCGGAAAAGGGAAGAGATTGCCCGGTCAGACTAAATTTTAAAATTCATAAATTTTAAAATTTCCTAGTCTCGAAATTTTCCATTTTATAAGATTTTATCAAGTAAGCCAGAGAGGGAGAGAGAGAGAGAGAGAGAGAGAGAGAGAGAGAGAGAGAGAGAGAGAGAGAGAGAAGGAGAGAGAGAGAGACCCGAGGCTAAGGCCCTAGCGGAAACGAAAGCAAGACGACTTTTTTAAGCCGTTGCATAACTGACATTACCTGAGCTGCTGAAGGTGAGGCTGAGGGGAGCCATAACAAGAGTCAATAAACTTCGACTCCGGCACCTCTCACTTATTTGTTTATTTTTACACTCTGCAGTGTGTCCTGCCCCAGCCCCGGCCGCCCGGCCTCCTTGCCCGTTACTTACTATCATATCAGTCAGAGCAGCTCTGCACGACGTACCTACTAAGTACGTGCATATTACATCGTTGAGAGTTGGAAGTTGAGTTGGGGTTCATGAAAGGTTAAATATTCTCGAATACTAAAATGCCAAAACGGACTCTTTTATGGTACCAAGATATTGGAGAAACAAGCAGTCCAATTTTTTATCCCTTGTAGGTAAACTAGATCCATAAGCGGAAATGCCCCCCCCCCTTCCCAGAAATTTTTTGGAAACAACAAACGATCAGCCATTTAGCCATGTGATTTGGCGGATTCCAAAATGTCGGCTCTTATGGAGAATTCAAGGAGCTAAAACAAAAAGGTTGCCAAATATGGAGTGTGATTTCTCCCAAAATTTACCTGGGTTGTAATATACATATGTGAAAAGGGCCATCAAAGAGGTCGGTGGTTGGAGGTATTAGGGATCAAACACATCAGAAGCAACAAAAGAAACAGGGAAAAAAGAAAACAAACAAGAAAAGTCATCAAATTTACAATTTTGGGGTGCGGCAATTCGCGGAGAGCGGCAAGATTGCATTCTTGCCTCCCATCTCTGTGAACCACGGCACGCCCCTGCCCTCAAGGGTTTTCATAGGTTTTGAAACTGTGGCCGCTTCACTAACAACTCATGGCTGTGCAACATGAGCGAAAAGTTGATGTCGCCAACCCAGCTTGTGACCCCTCTATCGATTCAGCTGGTCAAATGGAGTCGATCGCCCCCCAAGGGTTTTCATATGTTTTGAAACTGTGGCCGCTTCACTAGCAACTCATGGCTGTGCAGCATGGGTGAAAAGTTGATGTCGCCGAAACCCAGCAACCCCAGCAAAGGAGAGAGAAAGGGGGGGGGGGGGGGGGGGGAAGAAAAAAAAAAGTCATTGCATTTCAAAATGAAGGTGGCGCAAAAAAAAAAAAAAAAAAAAAAATCATTTCAATTTTGAGGGGCGGCAAGATTGTATCCCTCTGGAAACTAATTTATTATAACCAATCTTGTATTAAATTAAATTGATTTACATAAAAGTCGCCAGAGGCCTTTCAATACAAAGGATCATCATCAGCAACAAGCAAACTTAACAAGCAAAAAAAAAAAAAAAAAACCACTTGCTTGCTTTGCTTTGCTTGTTAAGCCAATGATGATGATCCTTTGGATTTAAAGGCCTCTGGCGACTTTTATCTAAGTCAATTTTAATTTTAATACAAGATCGGTTATTATGAACTTAGTTTCATTAATTTCGATTTTTTTTTTTCTTTCTTTGTGAAAAAGGCCTATTCGAGGATGTTTGAATGTGGATATTGCACAATTTTGCTATAAGCGATTTAACAGTCGAGTCTGATGTAAAAACCTCCAAAGATGCACTAAAAAACCATGGCACTATGGCAGCACTAAAAACTTCCGAAATCCACTCCTATACTTAATAAACGCTTTTAATTTGCGCGGGCGTAATGGTTGCGTAGGGCAGTAGCCAGTAATAATGGGAGATTCCCATCTAACAACACTGTAACTCCATCAAGAAGTGACCAACGAGAGACGACTTTCATTTGACACCGGTGTCACTAGATGTCACGGTACCATTTACCGAATGTGGATCACTACTCAGGTGACTATTCACTCTGTGAATCATCCTTCGTCAGCATAGAGATAGTGACAAGATTAAGATAGGAATATCCCATTATTACTGCCCTCAGCCACCATTACGCCCACGCAAATAAAAGCTTTTATTGAGTTTAGGAGTGGATTTCGGAAGTTTTTAGTGCTGGCATCGTTATTTTTTGAGGTTCTTACACCAGAAACGACGATTATAACGCTGACAGCAAAAAGTGAGCAACAGTCCAGTGGCATAGCGTGCAATATGACAACGTTGTATCGGGTCCATTTTAAAGCATGAAAAAGATCGAACTATCGGGTGTTCGCCGTTCGGTGAACACCTTCGTATTCGACCTCTTACAAGGGTTCAAATAGGCACAGTACAACGTTGCCAAATTGCACGCTACGCCACTGCAACAGTCCCATTCGGTGTCAAGAAGGGTAAGAAAACAATATTTAATTTCCTACACTCCGGTTTATGACTCAGAGGACCTTCCTTCAAAAAAGGTGAATAGACCAATAACATGACCAATTATTTTTATTTCTTTTTTTTTTTATATAAGGAAAGTCTTCTGCGCACGCATAGAAAGGAACTAGACGTTTGTCAGATTATTCAGATATTATTCGGTGGACCAAATACAGGTATCACGTTGTAAGCAGGTGCGCGGAGATTGTAATTTTTAAGCGTGAGAGGTTCAACGTGAATCATTGAAAGGGGACCTGAGTAACCTATGATGGAATTGATGGAGGGTACGGCGTCCCCTGTCTGATGAAGGAAATGTACTGAAACACTTTCTAAACCCACGCCAGCTCACCACGGTTGCCAGTGGCGAAGCGTGCAATTTGGCAACGTTTCCTTTTGCCCCTCTTTAAACACATTAGAAAAGTCGAAACATCTAGTCATCGCCGATGACCGAAGCATTCGATTCTTTCAGTAAGTTTAAATGGAAAAAGTACATCGTTGCCAAAATTCACGCCTCGCTGCAGACGGTTGCAAATCCCAATAAATTATTACATATTTTGTGACACCGATCTGAGAAAAGAGGATTGGAAATTTGGATGTCTCCGCAGAAAAACAGATAAGTAAGTACGACGAATTATATTAAATTAAAATTATTAATTATAACTATTAATTATTAATAATTTTTTTTTTTTTTTTTTTTTTTTTTTGAGCAGATCGAGCAAGCGAATTGCACATTCATTGGGTCTGTTGCAAAATGTTGCTGCAGTGTTATGGAGAGTTGATTCCCATATTAAATCACTTGAAAATAACGTTGATAACATCAGAAAGTTCCAAAATCCACTCACAATCTCAAAAAATCCATTTAACAAAATTCAAAGATGGCGGTCGAATGAGTGGCTGGGTGGCAATGAGAGAGTCTAAATGCTGCTTTCTATGCTGAGAAAAGTGAGTCATCAAAGAGAAATCCGCAAATGATGGGACTACCCCTTTATCAACCACTCATTCGATCGCCGCATCTTGTGATTTTGTTGGATGGATTTATTGAGTTTGTGAGTGGATTTTGGAACTTTCTGATGCTCTCAACGTTATTTTCAAGTGATTTTACATAGACGGTTTTGGTGATGATATCAATATATCATCCGGTGATGAGCGCTCCAAACAAAGACAAACTGTCTCTCTCGCTATCATGTTACCTTCATGTACTGCTATGTCACTCTCATCGAAAAAAAATCGATTATAGAGACAGCTTTTGAGTAATTTTTTGACAGAATTGAATTTTTCGACGCATGTTAATGGGATCTTGAAAATAATGTGTTGTGAAACGAGACCCTGTACTCGAATTTTGAAAATAAAAAGGGATGAGAACACATGGGGGTCACGGGAGAGTGAATGAGATAGTTTGGAACGCTACGCGAGTTTTGTCACAACCGATTACTACCGCTGATGAGTACATTGCTGTGATTGTCAGCTAACCGTTGACTTCGCACTAAAACTGTCTATAATTGGGACGTGATCACATTCATACAAACGGGTGTCGGGTGGTCCACCTGATTCTTAAATTGAGTTTTATCTGCAAGAAGTAAATTGTAGACATATATTTTAAGGTCCCATCGTTATTTTTGCAGCATTTTACATCACTATGAAAAAAAAAGATTACCAGAAGCATGACAATATGTGAACCTATGTAAGGGATATAGGACAATTTCCAGAATTGTAATGTTTGTACCATAGTTGTTGAAAGTTTTTAGGAAATAGGCGGTTTTAGTGCGAAGTCAACGGTTAGCCAACAACCACAACAATGCACTCATCGGTCGGAATCGGTTGTGACAAAACTTGCGTAGCGTTCCAAACTATCTCACTCACTCTCCCGTAACCCCCATGTATACCTATCTCTTTCTAGTTTAAATATTCGTGTACAGGGCCTTGTTTTACGACACATTATTGTCAAAATCGCATTATTTATAATGCCTCGAGGAATTCATATTTCTGAATTCTGCCAAAAAATTTCGCAAAAGACGTCTCTATGTACGATTTTTGAAATTAGAGTGAGATAGCAGGGGGTTACGCGAGAGCAAGAGAGACAGTTTGTCTTTTTTTGGAACGCTTATCGCCGGATGACGTAATCACCAAGTCTTCACTAAAATCGTCTATTTTAGTTCCATGGCCATATTTTGGTAATAACACCAGAGGGCCGATCATTTACTTCATTGTTAAACCGATCGATAAGACTGTCTATGAGTGATGCTATTGGTCGAAAATTGTAAAACTTGGCTGTTGCTATGGTAACCATCGTTAAGAGTCTCGTTTTATAAAGGCTACTCATGAGTAACCTTTAAAAAACGGACACTATAGCGATGGTTACCATAGCAACAGCCAAGTTTTACAATTTTCGACCAATAGCATCACTCAAAGACAGTCTTATCGATCGGTTTAACGATGAAGTAAATGATCGGCCCTCAGAATTTTCTGGTCAAAGTACTAGACTTTCTGTCGGTCACATATCGTTGTGCTTCAGGTAATATGACTACAATCTAGAACTATGACTTTTGCTTTTTTCTTCTTCTTCTTTTTTTTTCTTTAGGGCAGAATTAATTGATGGTCTGTTTGCCTACAGCAATTACTTGCAATAGCTTCATTTCATGACTTTTCCAAATAAAATAAATAAATGAAAAATCCCCGACTTACTCCAGATTTTTTCTGGATTCCGTGCGCAGCAATTAGCCACCCCGACGGCCGACACGTCATCGGCATATTGTGTGCGTTTGATGTCGGCGCGATCCGAAGACGGAAAGTGGCCTCAGCGGAGAAGCCGCGAGACGAGGAATGCGGCGCGGCGGGCGGGCGTCAAGTCAGCAAGTCGGCAACAGTGTAGGGCAGTGGCCGGGAGCTTAGAGAACATTGTCCGACCTTGCTCACAATCAGTGAAGGCGGGTCGAAGACCTCGGAGAAGTCCTGGTCGACCCGATCGTCAAGCCCGCGACGGTCGTCGGCGGACGGACGGACATACGACTGATTCAGTTGCGGACTTGGCTGACAGAGCGCGCCACCGCTCGCTCGCTGCCCTCCTCGGAACTTTGAGCTGAGCCACGGTGGAAAGAGAGAGAGGGTGGAAAAGCGATCGAAAGAGAGAGAGAGAGAGGGGGGGGAGGAGGGGGAGGAAAGCGAGTGGTTGAGTGTGGGTAATATGTGTATGTGTGTGAGTGAGTGAGTGAGTGAGTGAGTGAGTGAGTGAGTGAGTGAGTGAGTGAGTGAGTGAGTGAGTGAGTGAGTGAGTGAGTGAGTGAGTGAGTGAGTGAGTGAGTGAGTGAGTGAGTGAGTGAGTGAGTGAAAGAGAGAGAGAGAGAGAGAGAGAGAGAGAGAGAGAGAGAGGGAGAGAGAGAGGGGGGGAGTTATTGAGTGTGAGTGTGAGTGTGAGAGTGTATGTATGCGTGTCAGGGAGAGAGATAGAGAGAACAAGAGAGAGGGAGAGAGAGAGAGAGAGAGAGAGAGAGAGAGAGAGAGAGATGATGATGATTATGATGATGATGATGGTGATGATACGCTTTTTATTTTATGAAAAACCATTATAAAAAGAATAAAATTAAAAAAAAAAGTACGAGCCATAGGCAAAGTTTGGACTCAAGGCCCATTCCTCCACTTAACCAACAACCAATACCAAAACTTAGACTAAACTAGACTAAAGCAAGGTACAAATTCAAAAACAGTAATAAACTTCGAAAGTGAAGCAAATTAAACAAGATTTTAGAACAAAGAACGAACTAAAAATCAAGTAATATTCCGGGGGTTAAAGAAGAAAAAAGAAAAGAGAGAGAGAGAGAGAGAGAGAGAGAGAGAGAGAGAGAGAGAGAGAGAGAGAGAGAGAGAGAGAGAGATTGATAATGAGAATGTTTGTGTATGTGTGTGAGTCAGAGAGAGAGAGGGAGAGGGAGAGGGAGAGGAGAGAGAGAGAGAGAGAGAGAGAGAGGGAGAGAGAGTGAGAATGAGAATGTGTGTGTATGTGTGTGAGTCAGAGAGAGAGGAGGGAGGAGAGAGAGGAGAGAGAGAGAGAGAGAGAGAGAGAGAGAGAGAGAGAGATTGAGTAATGAGAAGGAAGTTGATGAAAGTGTATGTGTGTGAGTCAGAGAGAGAGAGAGAGGAGAGAGAGAGAGAGAGAGAGAGAGAGAGAGAGAGAGAGAGAGAGAGAGGGAGAGAGAGATGGAGAGAGAGAGAGAGAGAGAGAGAGAGAGAGATGAGAAGAGAATGGTGTGTATGTGTGAGTCAGAGAGAGAGAGAGAGGGGGGGAGAGAGAGAGAGAGAGAGAGAGAGAGAGAGAGAGAGAGAGTGAGGGAGAGAGTCGGAGATTCGAGCAAGAGCCAAGAAAAAATAAGAGAGTGAAGGTGTCCGCAACACACACTCACACTCGCACCGATTCAACACTCAACAGTCGATAGGGGCGTACGGAGAGTCAACAGTCAACACTGTCACACTTGCACACATACACTCAAGCGCGCTCACACACACTCGCAGATTAATGCGCGTTAGGACTCAGAGGCACAACAAGTAAAACAGATCTGGGCCAGGTGCGCGCGGAGGCAAGATCAAGAGGCAAGAGCCCCGTTACGTCACTTATGTTGGTTCGTTCGTTCCTAGTCGGCAGCAACCAGCAAGACTGCAAGAGTCGAGTCGAAGTCGCGACACTCACCACTCACCGTTCACCGCCGCACACTGTTCTGAGATCGGAAGAAAAAGGTGGTCAAAAATCAATCGAAAAAACTTCATTGAAAATCATCTTTATTTGACCTTTTAAGACCAATATAAAACTTTCTAGCAAAGTAGCAACGCATGTCTACGTTTGAATTCCTTGCTATGAATGTTTTCTGTTATTAAAGTTGGTCTTTAAAGTTTTAAATGGGGCTCTTGCAAACTTTTGTTGTAAGCAAATTAACCCTTTAAAGACCAGATTAGTTCGTGAGATCGCTACTCATCCGTTCACATAGGGAAGGTAGTGAACTATTCGTACTCTGGGGAGTTGGAATTGCCTATACGATAAATTGAAGGCGCCCGACAAAATCTTATCTTGAAAGGGTCTACATAGATAATCGCGTTTATTCGGAACCGTGAGACTGGACTAGTGTGAAAAAGGCTAGAGGAGAAAGACGAGTTAACTCTGGCTTAGTCCATAAGAGGTTAATAGTGAAATCTGATGTCATTATCAGTAAAAATCAAGAAAATCACACTAACCACGTCTAAAATTCAGTATAATAAACGCAGACAACAGCTGTAACGGCAAGATCTTTCAACTGCACAGCTACGCAGGTATCATTGGAGAGTCCAGTCTAATTTGTCACCTCCTCTACGGAAACACAGATATATGTCTCAAATTAGATAGGTAGGAATCTCTCATGATATCTGCGCAGCTCCACCACTAAGCCCAATTCTAAGAGTAAATTTCGCGATTTTTTAGAAAAATCGTCGTCATTTTTTTTTTAAAGGAGGTTTTTATATGCAAAAATCAACTCTTCAATCACCTGTAGCAAAAGTTTGCAATAGTCCCATTGTAAATTAAAAAGAAATTTACTTTCTGATTTTTGGCCAATTTTTGACGATAACAGACTATTGTGCGCCGGTCACTCGCCCGTACCCGTACCGTCCCGTCTGTCCGTCCGGTCATTCACCCGCGAGAGAAGAAGCCGAGTTCCCCGCACCGGCACCAGGACTTACGTATATACCGTTTCAATATAGCGGCACACGGATGTTTTTTTTTCTTCTTCTTCTTCTTCTTTTCCTTTTTCTTTCTTTTTCTTTTTCTCTATCCTCGGCGGACAGACCATCGCGGAGGGAGCTCTTGATAAGAAGGCGGAAGCACCAAAGCCCCGTTCTTTTGGAAAATCCTCGTTCGCATAGGAAGAGCGAACTATGCTTGCTTAAGAATCGCCTTCATATCCGAATGCAAATTTAAGCGCCCGCAGAGGGCAGAGGTCCTTCAAATATTTTTTTTTTTTTTATTTAAAAAAAAAAACTCGCCGCGTCAGAGCGTCAAAGCCTGGCGGTTTGTTACTTCATGGAGAGAAAAAAAATAGTTGTTATAGCGCTGCACAAATACATTGGATAACTTCCCGAATCCCGATTCAATATGGGCCAGTTCCTGAGACAATGTATGTTCACTAAAGACCAACGAACTAGCCCCGATCGCAAGAATTCAATAAAAGACCGTTTCAAGAAAGTTTTCTACAAACCTAAACTTTGTTGCATAGACGACCTGACGTCTCAAAAAATTGTATGACGCTTCAAGTTTATAATGTTGTGGTGACAAAATTATTATTTATGATTAGCCGAGGAACACGGGTGAGAAACAACACTGTCTGCGCCTGTTTCAACAAACCATAACCATAATTTTTTTTACTCAACAAATAAAAATCTAGGCAATCAACATAGATTAAAAATAAATTTATAGAAAAATACCCTCTATGATTCGCACAGTTCAAGAAAACTGCCTACTTTTCTTCTATCGTAAGTTTATAGATTTGATGTTAAGATGATTCCAGGGTCGACACCACACGAAAAAATAAAGACTGACAGAATTTACCATCTGCGTGTAGCTGATTTTGGAGTCTGCTATCAAGTATGGTAAATTTTACCATCATCTAGTAAATGCAACGTACCTTATTGTGGTAAATTAAGATAACCTGTTTGTACATTTCACCACAAGGTACCATTTACCATATGATGGTAAAATATTACCATACTTGATAGCAGACTCCAAAATCAGCTATGCAGATGGTAAATTCTACCAGTCTTTCTTTCCCGTGCGCGTCGCGCTGCTCAAAGAGTCAACAGTTTTTGGCTAAAATTGACCAATTTATGCTAAAACACAAATTTAAGGAACGTCAGCATCTGCGAGCATATTTCAGGAAGATATCCTGAGAATTTCAAGCGAAAACACACAAGAATAAAGCCAGAAATTGTGAATTACGAAAATTTCCATTAGCCTCAATGAGTGAGAATGAAATAGATAGACATATTATCACTCGCACTCACTCTCACTCACTAAGCTTACGGCATCAATTTCATAATGTACGGCTTTAATTCTGAACCAAGGTTCCTCGTTTTGGGCTCAAAAAGTCCATAAAATCATTTGCAGGTGCTGACGTTGTTGGATTCCGCGTTTTTTCTTTGTTGTCAGTTTGAAATACCAAAAACACAACTTTTCCCAATAGCGACCAGTGGTGCCATCCTTCGCATTGAAATCTGGACATTTTTTGCCTGGAATCACCTTAACTATCTGGAATAAAGCTAGGGAAAAAGTATTGATGACTGATGGGAAAGAAAAATGCATTAAATAAATTAACGGAAAGGTGGTAATACATCGGAAACAATAAACAGGATGACTGACTATAAAAAAAGTCTCCACTCCGAAGTTGGGATGGTTGCCACTCGAAAAATTGAAGGGGCTTTTTACAATGTCAGAGGCGATTTCTACAAAAACCTACGCCATATACTTGACTTGAAACTTGAAAGTAAAAATACGTGCAAATGTGAAGGTAATGAAGAACTTGAATCTTTCGGCTTGTGTTGAAATTGTACTGTAAATAGAAGAAACTCCTTCCATTTCTCGAGAGGCAACCACCCTAACTTCTGAAATTTTAAATTCATCCTGAATATTAGAGACCACGCGAGCTGTGATCGGGCGGTGCCTAACTTTTTTTTTTTTTTTTTTTTTCGGGAACTCAACAGAGTATAATAACATTTATGGAGCAGCATCCAACATGAACCGTGCGTTGAATGATGAAACTCCGGTGCTTCAATCTCATTTTGCTATTGACCTAAACACCTTTGCTCATCAGTCAACATATGGGCTAGTTGGACGTTGCTGTGTTAAGACCCAGAAAAAAATAAAGTTGCCACCCGATTTTAACAAGGGCAATACAGATATAGTGCGTGGTCTCTAATATCTCAAGAAATCACATTAAGTTCAAACAGTCCCCGCTATGCTAGACACTATTTGCACTGGCATACTACCACACAAACTGAGCCACCGTGTATTAAACATTGTAAACAACGTCGTTACTTCAAAATGAAAGAATTTCCTTTTAAATTTGTGAGATATTGGCTGCATTTGCTCTCTTTTCTTCTCTGGTTCATCAAAGCTTACAAAATAATACGAGAAATGCACGCTTCTACACGAAACGTTCAAATTTTTGTAACTTATGTTGATGTTTACATGAACGCGGTGGTTCCGTCTATGTAGTTGTATGTCAGTGATAATAGTGGCCAGTGTAGCGCGGTATTTTTGAAATTGAAGTGATTTCCTAAGTTCATGAGTGGATTTTAAAAGTTTTGAATGTGCGCATCGTTATTTTCGCCGAATTTTACGTTGATATCAATTGTCATATTGCTGTGTCAACATTGCTAAACATATGCAGACCCATTTGATTTGATGAAAAAACCAATTTGATAAAATAGCATATTTTTGGCGCAATAAACAGAGACGTTGTGATAAAAAAAAAAAAAAACAAAACAAAACAAAACAAAACAAAACAAAACAAAAAACCATGACGGGAGGCGGGAACAACACCCTTTCCATTTTTAAGGAAGGGGAATTTTCTTTCATTTAATGGAAAAATGAGAAAATAAAATTAATTGGAAATGTGAATACTTAGAAGAATGAATTCTTTACGCGGCTGCGGCTTGCGTTATCTAGAAGTGTCGCGGCGCAGCGCGCGGACCAGTTGCAGAACACAAGCGCTCACCATGCGCCTTCAACCTGACAGTTATGCAACTTGAGTGGCATCACCGGAGACTTTAACGCCCGGGTACAACAGCAGAGCTGCCGTTCCGTGTTTACTTGATGGCATTTTTCAATTCACCGATGATTCCGTCGGTTAAGAAAAATTTACACAGTTCAGTCCATTTCATAAGTGTGAAGCGCGAAAATACTCTGATCTGTAACATTTTCTCAACCGGTGGAGTCATCGATGACTTTAAAAAACTTGCGCTTATTTTAATAATTCAACGGCAATGCCATGGATTGAGAAAATATTACAGATCAGAGTATTTTCGTGCAATACAGTCATGAAATGAACTGGGTGGATTCCTGGATCCGCCAGTGAGCATCAAATGGGGCTTTTGCAAACGTTTGCTCTAAGCAAATGAATAGTAAAATCTGATGTAGGTAAAAACCAGCGAAAATCGTACTAAAAAACTGTAATTCAATAATAAACTCATAAAACAGCTGTAACGTCAAGATCGTAATGACGGTTCAGCACAGGTATCATGGGAGATTCCTGCCGAATATGTCAGTTTCTCTACGGAGACACGCAGAGATATGCCTCAAATTAGATACGAATCTACAAGAGGCGAAGTGTGCGATTTGGCAACGTCCCTTTTTCCCATTTAAACACATTTGAAAGGTCGAAATGCCTGGTCATCGCCGCGCCGATGACTAAAGCTTTCTACTTTATTGGTGAATTTAAATGGAGAATTCTCCATTTATATTTTAAATACATTGCTTCCAAATGTCTCACTTCACCACTGGAATCTACCATGATACCTGCGTAGCTCCGCCACTTTAAGTCCGATTCTCAAAGCAAATTTTGTGATTTTTTAGAGTACTCATCGTCATTTTTTACACTTATGCAAGAATCAACTCTTCAACAATGGCGTACGTAGGAATTTTTCTCTCTCGCTCTTTTCCCGTTTAAGTGTATGTATTAGAAAAGGAAAGAGATAGGGGCTGAAGACACGTTCCAGCCCCTGTTTCTGTCCTTTCCCTGCTCGCGTTTTCAAATGGAGAAAGAGAGAGAAAGACATATTCCTGTGTACGCTACTGCTCTTCAATAATCTACACCAAAAGTTTGCAAGAGCCCCATTTGGAGATGCGTTGGACTTCGTTCATATAAACCAGTGGCGGATCCAGCCCTCGCGAACGGGGACGGGGCGAATTTTGGATTTTTGTCCCTCCCTCAATGACCCCTTTTTCTTGTTTTCGCTCTCCCTTTCCCCCTTCCTCTCCCCTCTTTCCCCACTTTTTGGGCTCGAACGGGGGTATCCGCCAATGATATAAACCCATGAAAAGTATCAAACTAGAAATTAAGTGTTCGGTAAAAATCCTCGAATTATTAATTTAAAATATTCAATTTTTGTTTTTGTTTTTTTTGTTTTTTTTTTTTTTAGACTAGAGTCCCTCGGTGGAAGTTTCGTAAGAGAGTAGGTACCGATACCAACACGAGCTCAATGATGTTCTGATTCGCTGTTGATTTGATAACTGTTTGATAAGACAACGCCATCTGGCGGCGACTCGTGGGAGACCAGAGGAGTCGATTTGCTATCTTGTTAATGTTAATTTTTCGATTCCTCTGGAGGGAGCTCCATGAAGCGGATTTTTACGCTGTAGCGACATAGAATGACATAGATATCCACCCCCGTGAGCACAAATTAAGGGTCCCTAGATACTAAAATGTTTTTTTTTTTTTTCTTTCTTTTTCTATTAATTGGACTCTAATTCGCCTGTTTAGCATGAAATCTGACGCATATATATGGACCTGCCAAGTTCAAATTTGGCCTTGGGTTTGATCGAAATAGCCTTATTTTTCCACAATTTAAACTGTATCGCCAAAAATGTGAAAAAGAATGTGCGTGAAATCGGGACAAAGTTTAAAGTAAAAAATCGTATCATTTTTGAAATCAGCGTCCCCAGTACCTTTAAGGGGCACAATTTAAATGAAATTAATGAGAAAAATCATATTTAAAATTTAAAGAACTAAATTTTAATTAAAATTTAGTTTAAAAGAACACTGATGATTGGTGCTTTTCGCGAACAGTTACGTCGCAAAGGAGGACTTCTTATTACAGCTCGTTGCCCTGACCCGATTTCCACCATAAGGGACACTACCTGAGACATCCTAAACCTAAATCAAGCTAAAGGAACTTGATAGAAACATACTGTTTACGTGCAGGTCGTTGGTTCACGGCGGGAGAGAAAACAAAAAAAAGAGAATGGGCATCGGAGATTTTCGAATCTTGGGGTCGGCAGGTCGTCAACCGGAAAATCCATGTATCGATCAAAGCTGAGTCATGAATTGAGCGCATGCATAGTTAATCCGGAGAAAGTCTCGAAAAAGTGTCGCCATTAGTCTTTGCTCGTCCGAAAACGAAACAAGGATCAAAGAGGGAAAAGCTGTTGACTGTTTGTTGATTGATGAGCGAACGCACAGCAACTGACATGGGCTCGCGGTTGAGTTACGTAAAATTAGACGGTCCCGCCCCGCGCAACGCCGCTTTCAATTAGACCAAAATATCAATTAGGCATCGCTTACGTAAAAATGCGAAATCGAAGGACTGGACTCGGAATCGGGTTAAAACTTTTCATATACCGGAGACAGACTCCTTCTCCATTATTCATGATTAGCTTGAACGTAAGTCAAATGGGAATAGCTTATTGGATTTGATTCTATGTTCGACTCACGACTGATGACTCTATAACGAATGAAAATCCATTTAGATGGGTCAAAGATTACTTATACATAGAGATATGGCACAGCTATCTCTAACCGCAGTAAAAGTGAGTGACTGTTGAAACGCCTGCTGCGGCCGTGATGCAACACTCGGCGCAAATGCAAAATGTTCCATGACTATATGCTGTATGTATGTACAACTATGAACTGCAAAAGAAAGTGAGTACTTACCTACCCTGGTAGAAATTTTTACTATTTTAAAAATCAGAGCTGCCGTTTGGCGTATAATTAATTAATGACATTTTTCAATTCACCGATGATTTCACCGATTGAGAAGAGATTCCAACGTTCATGATAAAAATACTCGCATCTGTAATCTTTCCTCAATCGATGGAGTCGTCGATGACTTTAAAAAAACTTGTGGATACTTTAATAATTAGACGGCGATTGCACCGATTGAGAAAAGATTACACTTGCGAGTATTTTTGTGCAGTACAGTCATAAACTGAAACGACTTCGGAATCATTTGTCAACCGGTGAAATGAAAAAGTGTCATTAATTATACGCAAAACGGCAGCTGTTAAAAATCGGCAACCATTTAAAAATTGTGTAGGTATCAAGTGTTTAAGAACCAAGCAGAATGACTCTTCAAAGTACGTCATGAAAAATTGACAAGTCTACGGAAATCGACGAAAAAAAATTTAACTATAAGTTTTCCGATCAGGGGACTTTCTTTTGCAAGATAGTACGTCCACAGACTTTTCGTCCACTTTTGCTTAATAAGGGGTCTCTCCACCTGCGAATTTAGAAGTGCAAATTGACTGCTTGAGCCAATGGGCTTCTTTGTTGTCGATACATCGGACTCGACCTATCGACTTCAAGGCAGCTCATTGGCTCAATCAGCTTATTCACGCTTTTAAATTTGCAGGGGGAGAGACCCGGCCCTTTAGGTGCACCTCCGAGGGTTTTTCAATAAGTAAATCCCCCCCCCTCCCACACCAAACAGTGGTGGCTCGTCCATTTTGGTAACAATGTATTTCTTCCATTTGACTCAATGTAAAATAATCTATAATAAAGTGAAGCAGCACTTCACCAAAAATCGATTGTTGCACATGTATTTAAATGGAGGGAAAACATTGCCAGATAAAATTGATTATCTTTCAGTACCTTCCAAACTGTCCTTTAATTTTAAAACTTATGAGTTTCTTATTAAATGTGAGAACCACTCCTTTCCGAGTTAGAAGTGGATTTTTGGACATATTTGGGATGCAATCAACAGCAGTGACCAATGTCAGTTAGACTTGAGATCTATGCCATTGTTTATCCTGTTTAACCCTCTCAGGCATGCATTTTGGGATTTGAGTTTTTTTGAGATTTTTTTTTGACAGTTCAAAAGAGGACAATTTTCTGAGAACATTGATGAGTCACACAACTTCTTGCAAAATGTACATTTAAATTCAATTGAATCCCATTTTACATAAAATGGTACACATGAGTACCACTTCTCGTGATAGGGTTAGGACATTTTTAGGCATGTGTTTCTTATTTGCAGTGGCGCAACCAAGAGCAGCCACCCCCCCCCCCAACCCAGAGTAAATTTCTGGGTTAGGCTATGACTAAACATCGCATTCTGTGTCATTGAAGACACTTAAGAAGCTTTGACTTTTTAGCCCCCCCCCCCCCTAAAAATCCTTGATACGCCACTGCTTATTTGTAAATCATTTTCTGAGGCTCACGTCCGAAATTTCACGAATCTTTAAAACAAATACATTTTCTGTGAAGAAGGGGCAGCGACCGTGGCGCGTCAAAATTTGTGACCTCTTTTAAACATCTTTCCATTAATGGATCATATTTCACTTATACCTTTGCACTTGCAAATTTTTGCACACAGCCCCCTGCAGCCCAAAATTTGAGGGGTTCAGGGCTCAACAGTTTATTTTTTGAACAAGATGAAAGTTTGACACATCACATAAAAGCCCTCGGTCCGCATTTTTTGAATTAGGTACCACTATGTTCAACTCTAAATCATAAGGTTACACCAGTTGAATGCATATCAACCCAAAAATATCCAAAAATCATCCCAAACTCACTTTAAGGTAGTTTTCATGAAAAAAATAAACCAATGAAAATACATTGTTATTTTTTTATACACTTTTTGATTCTAAGTCAAAATATACTTCTCATTTAATTTTTTGAGATGTGTGTACTGAACCTTCTGAAACAAAAACTCCCAAAGGACAGTTGTGGGGGTCAATTTTTTTTAAAAAACCTTTAGGGTCTATTCTTTAGCAACAAACTTTTGTAAAAATGTGCATACGCACCAGAGCTGTCGTTTTGCGTATAATTAATGACATTTTCAGTCCACCGATGACTTCACCGGTTGAGAAAAGATTACATAGTTCAGTTCAGCATAAGACTGAAATGCATGAAAATACTCTGATCTGTAATCTTCTCTTAATCGGTGGAAACACCGTTAACTAATTTAAATAACCGCAAGTTTTTTAAAGTTATCAATGACTCTACCAGTTGAGAAAAGATTACAGATACGAGTATTTTCATGTATCACAGTCTTACACTGAACTGAACTGTGTAATCTTTTCTTAACCGGTAGAATCATCAGTGAATTGAAAACTACCATTACGCAAAATGGCAGCTCTGGTACACACATTCAATTCAATCTTCCCTTCGCTTAAATCTCTTTGTCACTTCGATTTTCTTTTTGGTGATTAAAGATTCAACCCGACAGTTTCATCCCGGTCGAATTTTTTTTCATCTTTGTACTTTTTAAGACCAAAAAGTTTAGGCAAGAGAGCTATTCATATAGAAAGTAAAGCAAACAAGGACAGAATAGTACTTGAATAAATAAATCAAGAGACAAAGGAGAACGTTTAAAAAAATATTTCAATGTAAATAAAATAAATAAATACAATATTTTTGCTATGATCTAAGAAAATAAATACAGACAAATTATTCTGACAACACTGCTTGAATGAGATTTTCAATCTACATTTTTTGCTATAAAATGAATGACTTAGCTTAAAAATATTAATTGAAATGTAAACGACTAGTCATAAAAAAATAACTCTGCTGGTACTAAAAACTTGTCACAAGAAGAGATTAAATAGTTTTCCTTTTCCTTCGAAACACACAGCAACCAACGTTTTGAGCATAACAACACGAAAGTACACTTGCTTGAATAAAGAAAAACGGAAACAGTGCAATTGGCTGAACAAAATTAATTAATGAATATTTTTCAAAATGCCAAAATTAGAGAGTTTGTCACTTACATTATGTTTTGGATTCATTCCAAAGTAAAAATATACTTTCTTTTACTACAAATGCTTATCAATTCAAGAAAAGACCGCAAAATTTTCAACAAAATCAAACCATACCATCAATTTCCTTACTAAACAAATCAAAAGGTAGGTAATCAACATTGATTAAAAAAAAATTTACAGGAAGATACCCTCTATGATTCTCACAGTTCAAAAAAATTGCCTAGTTTTCTTCTATCGGAAGTTTATAGATTTGATGTTAACTATCTAGAATCTAGAATAAGGCAAAGGAAAGTGTTGATCAGTAACGGGAAAGAGAAATGCATTAAATATAAATTAACAGAAAGGTGGTAATACAGCAGAAACAATATACAAGGTGACTGACTATAAAAAAAGTCCCCACTCAGAAGTTGGGATGGTTGCCGCTTGAGAAATTGAAGGGGCTTCTTACAATTTCAGAGGCAATTTCAACATAAACCTGCCATAAACTTGACTTGAAAGTAAAAATACATGCAATAAAGAACTTGAATCATGAAGCTTGTGTTAAAATTGCGTACTGTAAATAGAAGGAGATCCTTCCATATCTCGAGTGGCAACCACCCTAACTTCTGAAAGAGGACTTTTCTTATGGTCACCCTGAATATTAGAGACCACGCGCTAGCTAATCAGGCGGTGGCTAACTTTTTTTTTATCGGGACTCAACAGAATAATAACATTAGGAGCACCATCCAATATGCACCATATATTGACTGATGAAACTTCAGTGCTTTGCTTTCATTAGGCAACTTACCTCAAAACCTGTGCTCATCAGTCAACATATGGTTCAGTTGGACGTTGTTGTGTTGAGACCCAGAAAAAAATGGTTGCCAACCGATTTTAATAAGGACAACATAGATACAGTGTGTGCGGTCCCTAGTGTCTCTGGTCTATTGCATACTTTTGTTGCAGCGTTATGGAGGGTGTGTAAATTTGTGTGAAAATCACATTAAATGTTGTTGACCCTCCGTTACGCTATTTCAAAAGTTTACAACAGACCCATTGCTCATCGCAGACATTGGTCAGTTTGAAGTGGTCTCTCAAGTTGCAAGAGATTGACCACGATTTCAAAGGTCTTGTCTAGTAACACATTTCTAATTTGTTTTCAATTTTCTTGACAACAATATATAAAACAACAGCCATCACAGTTCCAATTTTGTAGTCTCTATGGTGTAATTTGGAGAAAAATACTACATTTAGTCCATGCTAATCTGAAATCTGCTGACTGAGGCCATGAAAATTTCAAAAGTCGACCTTATCAAGAGCTTTTAAGGATAATACTGAGTGGTGTGGAACGAAAGGGGGGCTAAGTTAAGTAATTTTTCTTCTGAGCACAGCAAAAAAGATCACAAAACTGGAATTCCACTTATTGCTGTGTAAAATCATGATGTCAAGAGGACAAATTTACAAAATCAAAAACAAAAAAAGGAGAGAGCAAAAGGTGTTTTGCAAAAATGTTGCCCATTTTTTTTCGCACTGAGGCATAAAATCAAACGATTTCCGAGAAAAAAATTTTGAACACCAATGTTTAACAAACACAAAACTGTTTGGATAGAATGACTCGGTTGAAAGAGAATATACATTTCATTTACACACAAATTTGAATAAAGATTCAGCTTAACGTGGCTCCTAACCTATCTCAAGTGAGATTCTGGCTCAATAAAGGCTCAAAGGCTCAATTCTGGCTCTTTTCTCAATAAGTAACCAGTGACGCCATCAATTGAGCCAGAATTTCACTTCAGACAGCACAGAGAAAAATAATTTGGAGACGAGAACTGAACTTCCGCTCATATGGAACACCGTAATGTTTTGCTCCAGTGACTGAAGTTTTCGATTGTGAGTACCGAACTTCAGTTAAGAGTACCGAAGATTTCGGTAAGTAAGACTAGTACTATGACTCACATTTTGTTCCTACTGAAGACTTTGGTACTCCTAACTGAAGTTCGGTACTCACAACTGAAAATTTCAGTTACTGGAACCGAACACCCTCAGTGTTCCTTATGAACCAAAGTTTTTTTCTCCGTGAGGTTACAAATCACCTTAAATGACATTTTTTCTACTCTTCCTCAAGACCAAATACTCGATGAGCACGAGAGGGAAATTGAACAGTATGAGAAATGTATTTCACTTTAAAATACTTCCTTCATGCACAAATTTTTCTAGTATTAACAAAAGAATTATAGAAATGAAATAGCTGCTACCAGAATACAATATTAATCTAATAAGTACAACTAATAAATAGTAATGACTGAGGACAATCTCCAATATTGGGCCCATATCTTTCATGGAATTTTTTCTTCACACTAATTTTAGGAACAGGGTAAGAATTCCAACATGAACTTACCGAGCATTTGCTTAAATTTCCCCAAGTCAAGTGGTTTTTATCAGTGGAAGCAACACTGCACCTTGTCCCACAAACCCAATAGTTCGATCTTTTACAAGGGTTTAAGGTGATTCTTCAATGTTTAGTGCCAATTCCTGCCACCAGAGCGCTACCGTTCGATTAATGTCAAATAAGTAAATTACAGGCCAAAAGTAATTTATATTTAAGAAAACAGAGTCAGTGACTAAATAATCATCAGAAAAACGCCTCTGCAAGATTTCTTGTCAACAACTTCAAAAATAAGGCTGAAAGAACCAAAAAATGAAATATCGCACTTCGATACAAGAATCGATTTGCGTTATTTCATTTTTTGGTACTTTCAGCCTTATTTTAGAAGTTATTGATGTGATATTTTGCAGAGACGTTTTTCAGATGATTATCTAGCAACTGACTTTCTGTTTTCTTAAATATAAATTACTTTCAGCCTGTAATTTGACATTATTCGAATGGTAGCACTCTGGTGGAAGATATCAGCAGAAAATGCTGAAGAATCACTTTAAGTAGCCAAATGCAATATGGCCAAAGTGAACACTTTGATCATGGTTTTTAAATCCTTCTCAATGAAAGCCTTTAAAGAGACAACAGAATTGCAACCCTTTTATGCGAGCAAAATAGCAAAAAACTAATACATATACATAGTCAGAGAGGAAATTATCAGATATTTTCAATCGCAGTAAGAATAACAATATTTTTGGTAGAGGGAAATATAATCCGAAATAATCAATACATTTATATACATAATAGATATACATTGAAAATAATAATTTCTAAAAAAAAAATTATAAGAAAATTATCATGCAGTATCATGCATCTAGAAATGATCTTTCATTGAATAAATTGCTTAAAATAGTATGCTTTTGGAGCGTATAGAAAACTGCACAGTCAGTAAAAGATTTTCAATGACAAATGATGACAGAGAATAGCTTGAGGTGAGTCTTCAGCGTTCAGTGTCAATGTCTGTTACCAGAGAGCCAGCGTTAGATTAATGTTGAATTACACACCAAAAGTAATTTATAATTCAGAAAATTAAAAACTAAGAACAAGATTTTCATCTCCAAAAGGTCTCTGCAAAGTACCTTCTCAACAATTTTAAAAAAAAGGCTGGAAGTACCAAAAAATCAAATATCAAATTTCGATACTAGAATTGATTTGCAATATTTCCGTGTTTTCTGTATTTTTAGCCTTCATTTTAAAATTGTTGACAAGATATTTTGCAAAGGTATTCTTCAGAGTGCCTGACATTCCGGTTTCTCATACAACTCAGCGATAGGCGCGCCTCTAAAATTTACTTCATTGGTCGAGCGGGGTAGTTTTCAACCCATACGTATTTCTCATATTCCTCATTAGGTTGTGTATATTTTTTGACAAAATTTTAGAATCAACTGGCTAATTGACTCCAATGACTTGTGAAATTTTTTTTTCTTCCAAACTGAAATGGAAAAAAAAATTATTGTTCCGAGGCCTTCCAAAATTCAAAATTTCACACCAATTTTCAAACTGTTGCCTATTTGATCCTTGTATAAACTATCAGAAAATATTTGAGTCATTCAAGGTTGCTTAGATGGGTTGCTCAGTCATGTTACTTAAAGCCAAACAATTAGGGAGGTCCAAAAGAAGAAGTCGAGCTCCATCGAAAAGAGATGGAAAACATCTCTCAACTATTTGACTACACCAGGGGTAGCCGGGGGTAAAATTCTACCCCAGTTAACTTTAAAAATTCCCTGCAACTCAAACACTAATTTTTTTTTTTTTTTTTTGCATTCAACTTTGACTTAAGCTCTTCTTCATATCCTCACTTGAAGATACTGAGCCTCACAGACTCTTACTTGAGAGATTTCAGTACAAAAAATCATTTTCTTGAACTCTGAGGTAGAATTTTACCCCACACGACCTATGGCGGGATAAATAAAATTGTAACAAAAAAATTTAAAAAAAAAAAAAAAAAATTAAATGGCGGGGTTTTTTTTTGCTTTTAATTTGACATTAATCTAACGGTAGTGCTCTGGGGGCGGAAATTGACGCTAAAAAATGAAGATTCATACCGACAAAATTTTTGAGAACAATTAAAAATACAGCCTAAAGATAACATGAGAAAAGTTCTCTATTGTATTTGCGAGAGGAATTTAGTACCTCATTAGAATTAGAATCAAGGGAGGGTCTTGATAGACTAGAGGCCTTCGGTAAATAAACTTTGGCCACATACACCGATTTAGTATGCTTTTAATACTTAATTTTCACAGGTTCCACACTTATATCGTTCCCACAATCAATTTATGTTTTAATAATTTATGGAAACACCTGAATTTACCGGATTTTGAAGATTTAATTAAAACACAATCTTCAGATTAAAAAAATAACTATCCTCAAGAGAAAGGATTACTACGCCTTTTCAAAGAACATAATTTATTGACAGGTTCTGAGTATGACCTATCCTCACTTGAAAGGCGCACAACTTCAAAAGGGATTGGATCAGATCTGTCATAATTTGCTTCATCATTCGAAAAATCTTCGAAGCTCATATTGCTGAAGCAAGTGCTTTTAGACGGTTGAGTTGTCTTTTTGGACATTTTTTTTGAGGATAGGCGTGTTTTGACGGGCGAAGCCAAAGCTTTCTTACTATTGGCTGTCTCTAAAGAATGATACATTGTATCTGTCTGACCCATGCTAAAAGACGAGATTTTTGGTTCACTATGTTTGTGGGTCAACTCAATTTTATCCGGCAGCAATTTCTTGCAAAGCAATTCATTATCAGATTTAGTTCTATTAGAGATGCTGTCCATTGGGACTTTTTGGGAAGGAATACTGGAATGTGATGAAGCTATACTATCAAAAGGAACGAAACCAAACACATCTGAATTTTTATTTTTCACAAAATCGCCTGAACTCATCGCTGAATTTTCATCGTATACATGACGAGGCGGTATATCGCAAATACTATGAGAGTCAACAGAATTGGAGGTGCCTTCTCGTTCTTTAGGGAAGCTTTTCAGACTTTCCGCGACACCGTTTAGTTTAGCCTCGGAAGTTTTGGCTAGTGGAGCAAGACTTTCTAAGTTCATTTGAGTCAAGAAAGGATTATTACTATAGTGTTGATGCTGACAACTTGAAGATGAATTTGAGGTGAAATTAGATGCAGAAGGAGTCTTCTCCAATGATGACAAGTAACGAGTCCCGACGAACGGATCGGTTCTTTCCTTGTAGGCTAAATCAGGCTGGGCATAGAAATTTGAACTCTCCATTAAAGTCTCGTTAATTGTGACTGGTAAAGACTGTGTATCGGACTGACTGCATAAGCTGTTCATATTTTGATAGTTGAAGACCAAGGAGTTTTGAGAACTTATGCTCAAATCTGACTGAGGGAAAGAGGGCGAAGTTTTAGGTGAAATATTCACTAGTAAAGGAGGCGAATTTAGAGTTGACTTGACTGCGTCTAAATTGGAGGAGTTTTCAGAAAACTGTTTCTTTGGTGATTTAAATGGAAACGGTGCTAGGGCAAAAACATCGACTTCATCGTGAATATCAATCAACAGTGGCGGCGATGAATGATCTCCATCTGTGTCGACGTTTTCATCAGCTTCGCCTTCATTATCGAGTTCATCATCTAACAGAAGAGGTTTACTACCGTAAGAGTGACCCAGTAGTAAATCTACATCTTCTTTACGTTCGACGACTTCATCTAACCTTGCCATTGGCTTAATATTAGAAATAGTTTCTTCTCGAGCCATGGACTCACACTCGGCATGATATGCCGAAGAGCCACAGGTCATGACTGAATCGTTAATTGTGACTGTCTCTGATTGCCGATCTTCATCGGCATCTTCTTCTTCCTCCCTGGCGCGAAGGTCGCTCGCCGAGCCGATTGAATCATCCGACTCTTCGTTTTGTTTGTCCGTAACGTTCACTTGATTTCGACGCGATGATTTTGATTTTTTCTGGCGATCGGCCTTCCTACCTGATTTACGACCTGCTGACTTGGACAGTTCGGACAGTTTTTTGCAACCTTCGCTGATGATATCGGAAGGTTTCTTCTTCCGCGATTTCAAATCTTTCTCATTTCCTGAAAGTATTAACATAAAAGTATCGATGAGAAATTATTTTTCCTGAAAGTATTAACATAAAAGTATCGATGAGAAATTATTAAGAGTAATACACTTTAAAAGATTTGTTATGGAATTTTTGTCGATACATCGATACAAGTGGCATTTTTATAACAAAAAAAAAATGAAGATAGTGATTGAGCTCACTGGTTGAATCAGTGTCACGTGATAGATTTGAAGTCATTTGAATAGTTCCGACACAATTCAAGAGTCATTTGAACAACTTCAAATCTGTCACATGACGCCGTTTAAACCAATGGGATTGATCGATTCCCGCTAACTCGTCTCGTCTAGTCCAAAAGAGGCGAATCGGCCCTCCGCTGGTAATCAGCATGTAACCTTTTAAAAAACCAACAAATGATATCAAACTTTGAAAAAAAATTAAAAATTATTAAAATAAAAAATGTTACACTACCTTCTAAGTTGTCACTCTCTTCGGAGTCTGAGATATCGTATTTATTGAAGGTTAGCTTTTCATATTTCGATCTATCTTCTAAGGGCGCTCGTACGAATGGAGGTGAATTGCTGGCGGATATGAGTTGGTCAGCAGATCCACTTTCAGACTTATAGACTTCGTGAGCCATGACTTGAGCCAATTCCTCTGCCTGCTCTAAAATAACCGATTTATACAGTTTATTATGTTCCCTCCATTTGTCCTTTGTTGTATACTTGTCATCTATCAGATAAAAATGGAAAGAATACAGATTTGAAATAAAAATTACAACTTCAGATGGACCACACATGAAAAACCAACAATGGGGAAGGTTTCAGGAACGTTCTTCTAACTACTTTGGTCCACTTTACATTTGCCGAATAATACAATATTGTCGTCCATCTGACGCATGGGCGTAAGTCGAATCCAACGTTTCATGATCATCTTTCTCCTTTAAAATTTTTCAACGGACAATGCATGTACGAATAATCCTTGAATATTTTTTCCTTGGTTCTTCATAAGTCAAAGAATCAAAGAAGAATATTGATTGAAAAATAGAATGATTGATCGCGGTTGAAAAAATGAAAATGAGTTTGGAAATTTTGAATTCCATTCTTGTATCAAAATGCGACATTTCATTTTTTGGTACTTTCAGCCTTATTTTTGAAAGCATTGATGAGATACTTTGCAAAGACGTTCATCAGATGATTATCTAGTAACTGACACTCCGTTTTCTTAAATATAAATGACTTTCGGCCTGTAATTTAACATTAATCGAACGGTAGCACTGTGGTGCCAGAAATCAGCACTAAACGCTGATGAATCACCTCAAGGGTTGTTCACGGTGATTAACTAGAGTGTATTTTTCACCAGGAACACAACTAGTAGAGATTGCATTAGCCAATTTTCATCAAAACTCATCCAGTCATTTAACTTATTGATACCAATTTTTAAGCAAGCAATCTCATGATTTTACTTTTTTCTTACTTGATTGCACCTACATAGCCGCTTGAGACGGTCTCAAGGGTTGTTTACGGTGACTTCTTAGCAACTCAAATCACCCAGTGCAACGTAATTTCACTTGATACCTTTGAGGAAATATCTTTACTGATGGATCTTTGCCTCCCTCCTTTCTCCAAAAATTTAAAAGCTTCTTAACTTCGTTGCTATATTGACTAACATGAACAGAAAAAGCTTGTGAGAAATCACAATTGAGACGTACTTACTCAAAACTTGCCTTATCCACTTTTGGTGAAAATTGAGTTAGCGCCAGAAATGGATTTAACACAAAAAAAAGAAAAAAAAATTAAAAATAAAAAATTGGTCACCAAAACTCCCTTAATCCTTCATGAATAGTGTATTGAGAATGAGGTACGTATAGAGTATTGAGTTTTGAGTATTGGAGGAGTTTTCTTTGTTTTTTTAAAAAACACCAAAAGTGGATAAGGCAAATTTTGCGAAAGTACACCTTAATTGAAATATGACTATCACCACGCTAAAAGAGGATGTTAATTTCAAATCAAAGAAAATTTGAATCTCTTTCAAAACATTAGATATATAAACATACAGCTCCTCGCAGAAGTAGAGGCCGAGCTCAACCAATAATCTTAGGAACTTGTCCATGTAACCGATAGTCTTGGGAATTTATCCAACAAAAATATCCGGAATTTTTCCAACGTTATTTCTATTGATAGCAGATATTGTATGATAGAAAGGAATCAGATTAAATTAATTTGAGCCTTGGCATCACGCTTCAAAATCAAAAATGGGAAGTCTTGGGCAAGATTTGTTTTTTTTTAAGGAATGAAAATTGAAAAGGTCCCCAAAGATTATCGCTGAGCTCTACCTCCACTTCTGAAACAAGCTTCATTTTTAAGGAATTGATTTCAGCAAGCAGGCAAAAAGAAACTACTCTAATGTAATAGCACAAAAACTAAAGAGGCGAGGAAAAAAATACATCTATTTTTCCGTCATGAGAACCAGGAAAGGACATCACACTCAGTTTAATAAATTTTAAAGCAACAGTTCGTCGAGTACACTATGAGACAACTGTCAATTTGACTCCAGGTTGATACCAATTTTTTTTCATTCCTTAAGACTAAATACAGGATAAAATTTCACAAAGGGATCCCGTAAAATACTTTAAAACCAGGACTTCGCCATCTTGAAAATTGAGATTTCCATCAGACGCCAGACCCGCAGCTGGTTTGATTGGCGCAGTCACATTGGTTTCTTTTACAGATTGCGGTGGATATTGGTAAAAATCTCTTTTGGAAACTCAACAAACTATTTGAAAAACCCTCAGCATGACAAACTTCTGTTTTTTATTTTTATTTCTTAACAAAAAAATAAGTGGGTAGAATTCACTTCGAGAATACTTTTTTGTAGGTATCATATTTCTTTGGCAAAACAAAATTAGGTCAAACACGGTTAGGTATAATGTTGTAGGCCATTTGCCTTGACAGTAAAATGTCTATAGGTAAACTGACAAACAACCTAAAAAAAGGTGTATTTTGCCAGTAGGTACTTATGTGCTGTATTGAGCGAAGTAAATTATCAACAAGCAGGATACTAAGCAAAGAGAGAGAGAGAGAGAGAGAGAGAGAGTAAAATAATGGACAGATTTAAACAAGAATTCTCAATATATATTTCAATAATTCAACAGTAAATTTAATAAAATAGGGTTGATTCTTTATAATTACACAGTCATTTAATCATACAATTTTGTTAATAATCTTGACATGCTTTGATTCAAAATAATGCTCGATTTGTATTAATACAATTTGTCCTTCAAACCATCGTTTAAATAATGAATACTTTTATATTTGCCTACGTACAGTACGCCCCAGAAGTCCTCACCAAGCCCAAATCAAAAAACACATAGCTCATATGGATAGACAAGTCTGCTCGTTAGTTCTAGGTTGACAGAATGAGGCTGTTGTACACTCCAGCGACAGGCGATTTTAAGCTGTAAAATCCACCAAAAATAATGATGGTAGCACTAAAAACTTGCAAAATTTACTCCTAAACTCGTAAAATGCTTTTAAATGCATGACCGTAATGGCGGTGTTGGGCATTTAAAATAGGTAATTCCTATCTTAATTTTGTCACTCTTTTTATGCTGGGAAGGAAGATTCACAGAGTAATTAGCCACCAGACGAGTGATGAACAGCTAATTAATGATAACGTGACACCTAGTGACGCTGGTGCCAAAGGAAAGTTGTCTCTTACAGGCCACTTCTTGATGGAGTGACAGTATTATTAGATGGAAGTCTCCCAGTATTAGTGCCCAAAATCGCCGTTCCGGACACGTTTAAGGTGATTCTTCAGCGTTTAGTGCCGATTTCTACCACAAGAGCACTATCATTCAATAAATGTCAAATTACAGGCCGAAAATAATTTATATTTTAGAAAACGGGCTGTCAGTTACTAGATAATCATTTGAAGAATGTCTCTGCAAAATATCTTGTCAATAACTTCAAAAATAAGGCTGAAAGTACCAAAAAATGAAATATCACCTTTCGATACAAGAATCTATTTGAGGTATTCCATTTTTTGGTACTTTCAGCCTTATTTTTGAAGTTATTGACAAGATATTTTGCAGAGACATTCTTCAGGTAATTAACTAGTGCCTGACACTCTGTTTTCTGAAACACAAATCACTTTCGACCTGTAATTTGACATTAATCGAATGATAGCACTCTGGTGGCAGAAATCGACACTAAACGCTGAAGAAAAGTATTGCATAAGTTTAGCAGTGGATTTCATACGTTTTTAGAGCTACCAACGTTATTTTTGGATGTTATTACATCTAAATGAACCCTTTAACTGTCAGTGGCAAAAATTGTGCAACAGCAGAATTGGTCATTGATTTGTATGAAGAATTCTGAGGACCACAAATTGAAGAGTAGACCTACTGTTCCGTGAAATGCGATACATGTTTTTTGACTTGGGCCTGATAAGGAATTGAGGGACGCACTGTAGATAGGAAGGTGAAGAGTGACTAGAAAAATAGAGCAGTAGTGTAATTAGAATTCATTCTATCTCTCTTACTAGAGCTCATTCCAGAAGTGTAGGCGCACCTAGATCATAATCTTTGGCGAATTTTCAATTTTCACTCCTTCAAATGAAAACATAACTTGCCTACGACTTCAAAACATTCGATTTCAAAGTGTTCCTCAATGAAAAGCCTAAGCTCATATTCATTTTTACTGATTTTAAATTTGGAGGGTGAAAAATAATGTTGAAAAATTGCAAAGGTTGTCAGTCTAGGTGCGCCTACACTTCTGAAGTGACCTCTACCTGTTTGACTCCACCGGTAGAACAAGGATAAGAGAAGGGGTTTGATCAATGAGCTATACATGTGGCTAGAGTGGCAGTCTAATGGGTAACCTCACAATATACTCATCCTACACAGTAGCGAAACTCTATAGGAGCGCTTTGGTGAATGTCGTTTTTCAATGTAACCAAATGGGAAAATTGAGTTGTTATCCTCCGACTACTTGGGGGCGCCACCGTGGCGTCTAATGCAAATCAAATGGAAGATGTTAGTGTTATCCTCCAACCACCAGGGGGCATTTGCCGGTTCTCTAACATTGAGTTTCACTACTGCGTAAGATAAGTATACTGTGGGTAGCCTGCGTAACCACCATAGAGAATTATTAGGTTAGGTTTAAGCATGTAGTTTTGTCCATTTATTCCCGTGTATTTTGATGCAACAAATAGAGGCTAGCACATGCTTCCATCCACTGACCACTGTGTGCTTGCACTCAAGCTGATAATCACAAGCCAAAGTGATTTTTACTTAGCTTAAAATTATTTGAAATGCCTGAAAAAGGGTTATTGTGATACAATAAAATGTGTATATAATAAAACGCTTTTGAAGTAATAAGCTAATATTAAGCTTTCGGATTCGTAGGTCATTTATAAGACATGTTCTTTTACTTTTTTGAGGGGATTTAAGGTGATTCCTTGCCATGTGAACAAGGTTATTAATTAGTCAATCGATTAATGGTCATTTAACGGATTTTATGGAGTTTTTTTGTAAAACGAGGATTGTCAGCACCTGTAGGTAGATCTAACAAAGATATCTGTTAAGTTTGGATGCTTGAATCCTCAAAATAAGGACGTAATAAAGGGTATTCGCACTAAGGGCAGATTCAAGCACCCAAATTTAGAAGGAATCTCTAGTAGATCTACCTACAGGTCCTGATGATCTTTTTTTACAAAAAAAACTCCATAAAATCCGGAGAATGACCATTAATTGATCGACAAAACGATCACCTTAATTATATTTATTCCGTTTACGGCGTGAAGTTGCGGCTGGGATGGAGAACTAATAATTAAGTATTTTACTATAATTACTTGGGAATAAATGGAAAAAATTACACCTTAAACCTAACCTAAAAATCCTCCATGGTGGTTACGAAAGTTACCAATTAAACTGCCGCTCTAGATAAATGTATAGCTTATATGGTTTGATCCCCCCTGAGTTTGCCCTTTTTTGGCAAAAACATTTGGTGGACAAAGCGAGAAAAAGTGGATTTCTAGTCAAGCCACTGAAGTTAAAATAGCAATATTAAATAGCAATGGAGCTCAAAAAAGAAATAGGTTTTTCAGCAATTTAATGGAAGAGAAGCTTAAAAACTAAAAAAGAGAAGTTACTCTCTTGATTCCATTATTTTATTTTTTTTTTATTTATTTTTTTTTTTTATATAACCTCGACTAATTTGTTTTTATTTGTTTTTCTATAAGAATCTTTTCTGTTTGTAGAACCTCAGTTGTTTTTTTGACGATAGAGCCGGAGTCAATAGATACCACGCACTCCCTATCTCGCCCATAGTGGCAATTTAAATCTTTTAGAGTCAACAAAGTAACATAAGCTCCTATCGGGACTGTTGAGCAAAGATGTTGATATCAGTAACCAATAGCCCTTCGTACACGCTCAACGTAGGATCGTCAATTTGGCATCGAT
This sequence comes from Trialeurodes vaporariorum, assembly GCA_011764245.1. NCBI lineage: Eukaryota > Metazoa > Arthropoda > Insecta > Hemiptera > Aleyrodidae > Trialeurodes > Trialeurodes vaporariorum. The sequence continues at coordinate 54,897,080 of VMOF01000002.1, forward strand.
GAGCCGAAATCTAACACAAAACGGCAGGTAAGCCAACGCAACGGTTGCATGTTTGGTTGATGTTCCATTCGTCAAACAACAGTGCAATTAGGTCATCTGTTCATCAATCTACAGTCAACAAAACCAATGAACCCGTTTTGGAGTTGTTTTGGTCAAGGTTTTTGTTTGGAATTTAGAAATGTCAGGTTGGCAATTCTGAAGTCTACGGAGAATTTCCGCTCACCGATGCCAATTTGACAATCCTACTTACAGTGTGTACAAAGGCCTAATCAGAACAAAGCATCATTGTTTTGGTCGTTGGTCAACAATCCACATGGGAGCCGTTGGATGTTGTTTCCCATCTTATTTTGTTGAGTACCCGAAAATAAAATCGTACACCGCGAGATCAGCTAATGCATGGTCTCTATTGTCTCTGGATAGAGCAGAAGCATTTTGAGTATTGGGTACTGACAAGTAGAGGTGCCTGCTTCCAAATTGCATCAAAGTCCATCGGTGAGGGGTTGATTAGCAATGAATAAAAACTGTGCGCTAACCAATCGCTCACCAATGCCATTTGATGCAATTCCGAAACAGACACTGCTACTTGTCAGAGCCCGATACTCAAAATGCTTCTGCTATGGTGACGTTAAAAATCTTTGAGTTCCTTTTTTACTAAAAAAGGGATGTATTCTCACTTATTGTCTTGAGCAGCATATATTCTTTCCGCAAGTTTTTATCAGCTTCTTTGGATGAAAAGTCACAATTTGGCTTAAATTTGAAATATTTAAAATAAGTAATCAAGGAAAACCAAGGTAAAACTGGTGAGAAACTTAAAAAGGAGCTAATTTCAGAAAAACGTGAAAAAAATTTGGGTGAAAACAATCAAATCAGCTTCAATTCTATTTATCAATGCAGATCAGTGAATACAAATTTAAAAAAAAACAAAGCGCACAGATATTCAGCGCTCGATGAGGCCTAGTTTCTCATGGATTGCATGTTATGTGCAAATAACCATTCAGAGTCTAGAGTCTAATCAGTCCATAAAGTTGTTTAAACAAAATCAACAAAACATAATAAGCAATACTTTTGCAGTAATTGATGACTCCAAAATGAATCCTTCCAGAAAGATTCACCGCAAGATAAAAAAATTCATTCATGACTTATTCTAGTTTTATACTTTAATCTTTGACTTTGCACTTGTTAATTTTAACTTTTCATCAGTTTTAACAAAATAAAATTACCGATTATTTATTATTTCTTTTTCTTTTCTTTTTTTTTTTCTAATCTATCTGTGCCTTTGATCAATACTAGAAGCATAATAATACATGGAGTCAAGGGTAAATTTTAACAGGACCGGCACTGGAAGAAAGCGATAACAAAAATTGAAACTTATACCTAATTTAAACTCCCGACTTCAAAATTCGACAAAACTATACCAGCAAAGAAGCCTAGATGAAACAGCATCTAGCATATTTAAATCAAATGACAAAGATGAAAATCTTTCAATACTTTTTATATAAATAGGTGAAGAAGCAATTGAGGGCTTTGCCTACACAAGGGCGAATCTCAATTTTTGCACTTTCGAAAAAAAAAAAAAGTGTTAGAATGGGTCTGTTGCGCACCTATTTTAATTTCATTACCTTAAAGTACTTGATGAAAGGAACTCACAGTATTTTTTATAATTTTTTTTTAAGAAGGGATCGTGAGCTAAAACCCTTTCGAAGTCACGAGAATTTCGAGTGCTTTGAAAAGGTTTCATTTCGGCGCGAAACTTGATGCCGTCATAGTATAAGTCCGGCGGAGCGTTCCAACTGAAATCAAATCACTACTAATAATACACGTCTTCACTATTCCTAACATAAACGCCTTTAAACTGCATATGTGACTATTCATACTTCTTGTCAAATTATTGGTGCCGATGGATGATTGATTCTGACGGATTCGTGCTGAACACCGTTTTGCATAGTCCCATTATTGTTTATTTCTGTTATCAGCATTGACTTGATTTTAGTTGGATAACCTACACTCTGACGTCATCGAGTTCCGCGCCATTATTGTCATTTTCAAATTCGTTTTGCAGCCTCGTCTAGTTGTTACTTTTTCTCTATTACAGAGCAACTTTTGTGAGTTTTTGTTGTTTACATCGGTTTTCTTGTAACCTTTTACTGCAGAACCACTTCTGCCAGAACCAGACTGAACCAGTCGGGCTTTATAACAAAAGTGAGCAACAGACCCATTTTTTGAAGTGGACCGAAGATACTTTCCTGGCAGATATATTGTACATGATAGATTTCCTATTTTCAATCCTCCAGGAAAGTATCAACAGAACACTTTAGACAATTTAAATGCATTTTTCTCAAAACGTTACAAATTGAGATGCACTCTTCCAGCGGGAAAGTCCTTAATTATTGAAAAATGCACTCCATTCACCAAAGATATAGGGGGAAAAAAATACAAAGAAACGAAAACTTCAAAAAAGAAAGTTTAACCTCATTTTTCCCACCCTTAAAAAATAAAAATAGGAAACGGACAGAAAAAACAGGTAACAACCTTTGAACTGAATGGGCATTTTGTCTTTTAAGGGAATAGAATTCAAATTCCCTGAATGATGCCTTCAAAGTTTGCTCTGAGCAGAAAATTGAAGCGCACGCACTAATTTTAGAAAATACACTATACTTTAATTCAAGAATTTTTAATACTCTGATATGAATTTTTTGCTTCTCGGATACCTTCCTACCTTAAATTCTGGTTCCAGTGACCATTTATCTAAATTCAACAAAAAAATTAAAAAGAAGTAACAATAAAAGTAACAAAAAAGTGAACAATTTGTAATGTCTTGATTTTAGAGTTAGATTGCATGAAGCGTGAGATGAAAAATAAAACCAAAACCAAGAGACGCATTTAATTTCATGATAAATTAAATTTGTGGATCCATTTCAGACTTAGAAGTCCAACGTCAGAGGCAAAAGAAAAAAATTGAAAACACATCAGAAAGAAGGAGGTATCAATATTAAAGAGTCTTTGAGCATTCTTTATTTAGTAACCAGGTTACTTTTTACCCGACCAAGTTTCGAAAATCAAGAGGTTACTAAAGTTTGATTACTCCTGCCACTTAAAAATGCAAGATTCTTCTATTTTGTCTACTTGAATTATGTTATTTAATGTTATTTAATTTTCGAATTCTGTTGCTGTCTTTCTTTGTTTAATTTTCCTTTGTAATTCTGTACATAATCGGTTTTGCTTGTTTGTTTCAAAATATATAAATAAATTAAATAAACTAAAAATGGTAGTAGTAGTTGAATATTTGATGAGGTGCCGTAGCATCACAATGGCTTTTTGCAACCTTCATCCAACCTGGCGCAAAGATGAAAAAATATCCTCCTTCTTGACCCAAAAATAAAACAGATCCTTCTTCTTGGTGCAAAAATAAAAAATATCCTTTTCCTTGATACAAAGATGAAACAATATCCTCCTTCGTGGCACACATATAAAAAATAACCTCCTTCTTGCACAAAAATAAAAAATATCCTTTTTCTAGACACAAAGATGAAAAAGTATCCTCCTACTTGGCGCAAAAATTAAAAATATCCTTTTTCTTGACACAAAGATGAAAAAATATCCTCCTTTTGGGCACAAAAATGTAGTAGTAGTAATAGTAGTAGTAGTAGTATTAGTAGTAGTAAAGTCCAGCCGCCCAAACTTTGTGTTCGTTATGCTTGTATTTCAAAGCGAACGACTGGACTGAGAATGCAAAAAGGGAAAAAGAAGGAAGAAAATAAATAAATAAATTAATTAATAAGAAATAAATAATGATACACAAAACAGCAGCACTGATATCATGATGCAGCTTGACGAGTTTCCTTCGGTGTAATGTTTTACCTTTATTCTTTTGCCAATGATGATGGACTTTTGAGTCCAAAATAGATTAGTAAATATCATTTAGAACTAAAAATGCATGATTTAGCTTTCAATTTATTTTTCACACCATCTTGAAGTGAGGCATTGATTAATAAATAATAAAAGTATTGGGGAATTTAATTTGCCACCGAGGCGAAGAACGAGAGACAAAGAGGCAGCCGGAAGACAGCGCAGCCCACGCATCAGAATATTCATTCAGACACCTGCAAAGGAAAAGCTGATGAAAAAAAAGCGCACCAACTGACCTTATTTATTAAGATCACTAACACTAACTATAATCTTAGGTGTTTGGATTTTTTTCAAGACCCAAACTCATTCATTAATGTTTTTTGAATTTTTAAAACCATCCTTTTTAGGTTCAAGCAAACAGTGGTTCCAAGTGGGTAAGGATCGATAAAGTTTCAGCCGTTACCTTACTCACAAGTCAACTCAAAAGCAAAAATGCATGAAAACTGAGATGAATTTTGTTGGTTTTTTTTGCGTATACGTTGAATTTGAAAAAGCTGAGAGGAACAAAATTTCAAATTCGGTTCGTAAGAAATATCAGTTTTGATCGTGAAAAGAACAGAACCCAATCCGAGAGAAAAAATTTGCTTATGCCATACCAACACTGAATGATTATCCTAAGCCTTCCGATTGGGTGCCCATTATTTCTAGTTGTATAAAAAATAATGGTATATCTTAAACATTCCTCTCCTCACCACGCACAGGGTAACCTATTGTGGATTTCGCAGTCTCTTTGTTAATAATGAAATTTTGTTCCTGGCCAATTAGAACCTATTTATAAGCCTTGGTATAATAGAATTGTAAATATGTTACTGTGGTTAGGAAATAAACAATTAAAAAATTGAAAAAAAAAATTAATAGTAAAAACCAAAAAAAGGGGGGGGGGACTTAACAGAAAATTTAATTAATTTCCAGACGGAATCTCTTTTTCCTTTTTGTTGGTACCTTCACCTTCCCCAGGCTTCTAATCTTTGCAGACATCTCAATAAATTTTTAAAGTGATCAATATTCTATGCTAGGGCCGGCTGGCTTTAACACATTGATTGGCTAATTTCCACCCAATGGGTCTGCTGCGTACTTTTGCTACAGCAATATGACACATTGATTCTAATGTAAAATTTGGCAAAAATAACAATGTGCACATTAAAAACTTTCAAAATCAACTCCTGAACTCAGGAAATCACTTCCATTCCAAACATCTCGCGCTGCACTAGACACGATTACCACCAACATACAACTACATAGACGGAACCACCGCGGTCATGAGAACATTAACTGAACTTAGAAACATTTGAATGTTTCGTTTAGGTGCATACATTTCTCGTCTTATTTTTTAATCTTTAATAAGCCAGAAAAGACCATGGCAGCAATTGCAGCCAAAATTTCATGCATTCAGAAGGAAATTCCATCATTTTGTAGTTGCAATATTGTTTATTTATACAGTGAAAGTTCGTTGTATGGAACATCCTCTAAGTGGAATATCTCGCCAAGTGCAATTTTTTTTCATTACTGTGAAATCTCCCATACTCTGACCGCAATTTCTTCAGCGGAACTTTCACTAAGTGGAATTTTTTTCGGGGCAGGACAGAGGTTCCACACAGCGAACTTTCTTTTCACACAGAAGTTCCGTCTATGTAGTAGTATGCAAATAGTGTCCAGTGTAGCTGTTTGAAATTGAGGTGATTTCTAGAGTTAATGGGTGATTTTTGAACATTCTTGATCTGCCCATTGTTATTTTTGCCAAATTTTAGGTAAGAATCAAGGTTCTAATCAAACTTCACGCCGTAAACTGAATAAATATAATTAAGGTGATTCCATGGCACGTGACCAATGGGATCGATTAGTCGATCAATCAATGGTCATTTACCAGATTTTATGGAGTTTTTTTGTAAAATGAGGATCGTCAGCACCTTGTAGGTAGATCTAACGAAGATATCTGCAAAGTTTGGATGCTCGAATCTGCAAAATAAGAACGTATTAACGGGAATTTGCACAAACACTGCTTGATCTCTCATATCATACTACGATAGTGCGAATTCCCATAATTACGTCCTTATTTTGCGGATTCGAGCATCCAAACTTTGCAGACGTCTTCGTTAAATTTACCGACAGGTGCTGACAATCCTTATTTCACAAAAAAACTCCATAAAATCTGGTAAATGACCATTGATCCATCGACTAATCGATCCCATTAGTCACGTGCCATGGAATCACCTTAATAACTCCATTAAAAAAAAAAAATAAAATGGGGCTGTTGCACACTTTTGCTACAAGCAATTTAATAATCAATTCTGGTGTAAAAACCTTCAAAAATAACGATGGCATCACTAAAAACTTCTGAAATTCACTCCTACACCCAATAAATACTTTTATTTGCAAGAGTGTAATGGTGGCTGAGGGTAGTAATAATGGGAGATTCCCATCTAACAATACTGTAACTCCATCAAGAAGTAACCAATGAGAGACGACTTTCATTTGACACCGGTGTCACTAGGTGTTGCGGTACCATGCATCGGATGTGGATCATTACTCTGATGACTAGTTACTCTGTGAATCATCCTTGTCAGCATAGAGAGAGTGACAAGATTAAGATAGAAATCTCCCATTATTACTGCCCATAGCCACCACTAAGCCCTCGCAAATAAAAGCGTTTATTGAGTTTGGGAGTGATTTTCAGAAGTTTTTTGAGCTGCCATCGTTAGTTTCGGAGGTTTTTACACCAGGATCGACTATTACAACGCTTGTAGCGAAAGTGTACCACAGCCCCATTTTTCCTCTGGATTCTTCATTTTTTACATAGATAATTTCCTAACGAGTAGACAAAAATGATAAGCCGCCTGACAGTCTAGCCAGGTGAGATGGATGAAATGATGAACCCAGCAGTCAGTCCACTAGGAGAGATGAAGTGAAGTTCGGTTCGGTTCCGTTGGCCAATCCGGCCAGGCAAGATGAAGTGATGATCAGCCCAGTGGTCAATCCAGCAAGGCAAGGAGGATGAGAGAATGAAACGATCAGCTTAGTGGAACACTGGCCTGGCAAATTGATGAACCTAGCGGGAGTCCAGCGAGGAGAGGATGAAGAAAGAGAAATCTGACGGAAGTTCGGGCCAAGTGCGTTCTCACTCACTCAGACAACTACATAAAAGAAACAGGTGAACCGGCAAAATGCTGGAAGGGCGTTTCAGCTCAAATCAAAGCCATATTTAACTCAACATTTTATTTATTTATTTATTTATTTATTTATTTATTTATTTATTTATTTATTTATTTATTTATTTATTTTAATAAGCGAACATAAAGCCAACAAGAGGCTATGGTAAACAGTTAATGTGGTACATAAAACAGAAAATTATACACAGACTAAGCAGGTCCTTTTAAGATAGGAACTCTTCTAATGTATAAAATACTTTCAATAGAAAGATCCTTATCCTTATCCTTATCCTTTTCAAAAGAGAATTTGATCATTTCATTATTTTTGGAAATTAATTTGAAATGAGGCATACCTTTCGTAAAGGTTAGAAGAAATCAATCGAGAATAAAATATGTTCCCATGGAAACCATGAAAAGTAAAAGTTTCAGCAGTTACAATTTTTATTCCGGCCACTCAATTGCGGATAAGCGAAGTAAATGGCCGCAGATAATGAGCATATACCGCAAAAAACCAATCGCAGTTATCAAGTTCATGGATAACAAGTCATTACTGTATATAAAAAAAATTATAATAAAAACACATTTGAAAATAATTTAATCATTTTTATATAATTTTTCTTTTTGCTATTATTATATTATTTTTTTTTTTTTTTTTTTTTATTTCTGAGTTGAAAATAGCTGCAATTTGAGCTGAAACCTCCAATTTTTTTTTACCTGTTTCCCAGCAATTTGCCTCACCTGTTTCTTTCATGTTAAGTCATCGTTGGTTAGTTTTTTGTCTTGTTTCTTTTTAACAGCTACAGTCAGATTTCTCTCAACGGTGAGAGGAGAAAAGGGATCAGGGCCGGACTGATGCGGTTCCCAGGACAAAAAAATGAGTGAATCTACCTCACAAGATTCAATCAGACAGGTACTGTAATCACAGTCTAATTGTTCTAAGAGACTTGTCACTTAAGAACTGGTTCACACTGAATAAAGACAGCAACTGTCAGTCCTCGGTGGACTGACCTGGTGACCCCTCTCGAACGAGGCGAACAAGTAAAATTGACAAACAATCGCTGTAAAGTGCACTAGCGGCCTCTCGCGGCAAGTAGAGAGAACTGAGCTGCTTCGCACAACCGATCAACGCGGTCAGTGTTGAGCTCATGAAAGAACCGAGGAAACTCAAATGGGAGCATCATAACCGCATTTTTAGTTGATTCCTGACTCGACAGGATTGTTTGAAAGTTCTGATAGACTGTTTCAGTGATGATGCTAAAGATTGATGTTTTGGCCAAGATACGTATGTTTTCCGTTTGCTCGGTTGACTCCCACCTCTCTATTTCTATCACTCTCACAGTGCTGATTCTCTGACTAGAACTGAGATTCATGTTGAAAGACTGACAGTTGGTAACTTTCCCTCAAATTTTTCATGGCACGTACCATTAAAAGAAACGGAAAATTATTACCCTACAAGAAAAATACTGCTGAAATGTCTCACTTTGTAGTTTGAATCTTAGAGAGAGATAGCTCTCCCGGGCGCAAGGCTGCCGTTTTACATATAAATTAATGATATTTTTCTATTCAGCGATGATTCCACCGGTTGAGAAAAGATTACACAGTTCAGTTCTGTGTATGACTGTACTACAAGAAAATACTCTGATCGGTAATCTCTCCTCAATCGGTGCAATCACCGTTTAATTATTAAAATATCTGCAATTTTTCAAAGTCATCGACCACTCCAACGATTGAGGAAAGATTACACATGAGAGTATTTTTGTTCATTACAGTCATACATTGAACTGAACTTTGTAATCTTTTCTCAACCGGTGATTTCGTTGGTGGATTGAAGAATGCCATTAATTAGACGCAAAACGGCAGCTCTGACCAGGTGTGCAAAATGTGCCTGATCTAGCGATTTGCGGATCGCGTGAAAGTGAGGACATTTTTGGTACTTTGAGGAAATTTGTCCAATTTTTTTTTCTTTCTTTCTAAAGGCAATAAGATTATCCCAGGAAAATGGCCTCAAAAGTTCAGAGATATTGGCCACTTGGCCTGTAGACGGTGTTGAAAGGTTGAAATAAGCAAAAATGAAGGGGATGAAAAACAAAATATCATCACTATTTAAATTTTTGTGAGGAACTGTTTTGAAAATGCCTTAGAGAAGAAGTCCCAAATCGCATTTAACCTCAAACATTTTGGAATATTTTGCACCCCTAACTTTAATAAGGGTTGCACGAGAGTGAGGAAAAAGAGGATAGTGCATAAGAACCAAACAAACTGAAACAATAAGCCTTTTTGAGAAAACATCAAGAAAACATATTTTTTGTGACTTTGCACTAAGATGATCTATTCTGGGAATTGAGACATGAAGTCATTCATGAGCCAAATAGACACCGGTTTGTATTTTAGGTAAGCCGAACCCTGAACACACTAATTGAGGACTTTTGGTCCCTCAACATCAGAAGCAATAACTACACGAGATCTAAATTTCCTCTAAAATAATCAGGATGAAATCTTCAGCTTTTAGTTGCAAAAAAGTAACCACTAAAGGAATTAACAACATATAAAAATACAACTAGGGACTTAATCACCAAAACACTAAAATGAACAAAATTATGATTTTCTAACTGCCCCTAAAACCGAGCAGATAATCCATAAGAGACTTGGGAAGGGAAAATGAAAAGGAAAAAGAAAAAGAAAAGAGATTAATTTTTTTAAATTGGAACACAATGGAGCACGAAGGATCACTCCATTTTTTTACTGTGGTTGGCCAGCAAGATTCGAGTGTTCCATCGAAATGGAAAAGAACACATTAAAGGTCGTTTCAGAAGAGTGGGCGCACTTAGACCGAACATCTTTGGAATTTGTCAACATTATTTCTGATGTTAACAAATGAAAATCAATGAAAATGAATTGGAGCAATGGCTTTTCATTAAGGAACGTTTTAAAATCATAAGTTTTAAGTTGTGTACTATAGTTCCAGGCACAAATAAACAGTCGTAGAGCGTGGTTCTGGGGTTCAGGGATTGAGGTTGCCAATCATCCCCTGGACGATTCCTCGTTGCTCGGCCGGTTTTGACTTGTCGAGATTGGGTAAAAAATGAGGTGTATTAATTTGTAAAGTTAAGTTACCCCTAAAAATTCGCCAAAGATTATCGATAAGCTGGTCAACACTTCTGAATTGAGCTCTAACCACACCACCGAGCTGGTCCACTGATCACAGTTACTTGTGTTTCACAGAGATGTAACCTCAAGGTTCCCAATTTAGCTCAAATCTTGAGTATTTTTATCTGCTGACTTGTTTACAGCACAAGTTTTGTTTCGGAAAACAAATTTTAAAGTGCCTCTCCATAAAAAGTGACGGAGAAAATAAATTAACAGCACAGTTTAAAAAGGTAAACAAAAACAAAGCATGAGAATTTGGATAATGCCCGTTTTTTAAAATCAGAACACAAGACAAAACACACTCAATCGAGAGGAATTAAGAGTAACCAAGAGTGTACCCATTCCATGGTGTTCCATACATAAAAAAATTATCCTTTCACGAAAGAAATGATCTACTGAGAAAATTTACTCACCCGAGGAAGAGGATTCTTTAGATGTCAACTGTTGCTGCCTATCTTTGGCGTTTTGTTTCGATCCTGAAAAAAAAGAAAAGACAACTGATAAAAAACATTCAAATAAGAGAGAATGATACCAAGATTGAGACAACATTATTCATGGCAAATTTTTTAAAGGAAAATCAAGGATTTTCAAGGACTTTTCACAAGATATCAAGAACTTTCGACAAGCAAAAACATGGTATTTTTTATAACAATTTTCCAGAGGCAGAAAAAACTCAAGTCGATTCTCACAAATGGGTGCACTAATCAGAGAAAAACAGTGCACAAAAAAAATGCAAGAGATAAAAAAGTTCCTGCTAAGATCTACATTCTTTCTCATGACTTCGCAACCAAAGCAACACAACACTCCTCAGGCACAAAAACAAATTATCAACAACAAGGCAAGCTAACGAGCTTATTTTCAAGGATTTTCAAGTTCATTTGATGAATTCATCAAAAGTCAAGGATATTCAAGCATATGAAAAACGAAAAAAAAAAATCAAGGATATTCAAGGACTTTTCAAGGCGCCACAAACCATGTGACTTGTTTGTATTAACTTCGATTCTGGAAGTTAAATGAAATCAGGAAACTGATCTGTCTGCAGTTTAAAGATTCCAGAAGTTAAACACTCTTTTAATTCAGCTTTTTTTGAATTTTATGAGACGAAAAAAACTAACCTGGAAGATTGAATGGAGCACTACTAAATGGATCCTCGGTGACATTACTTCCATCACCGCTTTCAGGATTGTAAGTTGCGACTAGACTTTCGTGACTTTTTACATTTTTAATACCTAGAAAAATAAAAATGGATAAGACGGGATACGCAGCACTGTCTAATAAAAAGAAAAATAATGAAATCTTTTTTTTTTTTTTTTTTTTAACGTTCTCAAAACCAACAAAAATAAAAGGGGAGTATTAGGAGTTTATTACAATTATTAGGAGTTTATTAAAAATTTTAGTTCCTTGAGGAGAGGGAGGGAGGGCAGTAAGAAGGAGGTAGAGGGGAGGGGAGGAGAAGGGGAGGAGAGGGGGTAGAAAGAGTAGGAAAAATCTACAGCACCAAAAAAGAATGCTCTAGATTTTTGGTTTTGGTTTTTGCACAGAATAATAAAATATTAACACAATTACAAACTAAATGGTCAAAAACACAGTACAAATAAATAAAAAATACTAAAAAAAAAGAATTTTAAAATATGAAAGTTTTTCAGTTTCATATTTCATTTGGCAACAATGTTTCCCCTCCATTTGAATCTATGTAAAATAATTGATTGCAGGAGAAGTGCTGTTCCACTATCGAATCGATTGTTTTGCATTGAATCAAATGGAGGGAAAACGTTGCCAAATTTCTTTATCCTCTTCCCTTGACTTCATGGGTTGATACATACTCACAGATTCACAATCAATAACAACTCATCATAGGCGTAGCGTGGGTGTAGGGGGGCTTTGGGGGCTTGGAAAAAGTGGGGGGCTTTTGGGGCTTGAAAAAAAAAGTGGCCCCCATTTTCGCTAAAATCCTAACCCCATACTTCCACAAAATTGCTATCCAGCGCAACCCTAGTTTCCAGTTGAAAGGCATCTGATTTAAACTTACCATGAGAGAAACAGTGATTCATTTTTATAGTTTCTTAAAATTAATCATAAACTTTCCTTCATGAAAATAAAATACAAGATTTATGAACAGTAGGGGTGTTCAAGAATTGAAATTTTAGGTCGCGTCGAGTCGAGTTTTGCCAATTCATTTGAGTAATCGCAATACAAATTGCAAAACAGCAAAATAAGTTCTCAAGAGCTGAAAGGCAAAAAAGAGCTGAAAATACTAATTTTGGTTGTTATACTATTATGCATTATCCAAAAAGCAAGGGCGGAAAAGAGAAGAAAAAAGTTCAATCTTTCGATCAAGGGCTTCTATCTTGCTTTTAGTCAAAGTTTGATGCGGCTTTTTGGTTGGAAAAAACTAGTTAACTTTGGGGTTGCTAAAATTTTGCTTCCGGCTACCTTCTTCTCCGCTTCAAGTTTCAAGAATTCCTTTACATTTTTTAAGCTGTGTCCTCTAACCTCAATTCATTTTGGAACAGAGTTGTGGATTTTGTGTTTCAGTGTTTAACAGACTGTCGAATCTTCGCAATTTGAGGTAAAAGACGCACAAATTCAGGCGGGATAGAACGACAAGAACTCTAACATTTAACAAGCAAATATGATTTTCAAAGACTCCGATTTTTTTTCAACACTTTTATCAACACTTTTTCCACATTAAAAAAAAAAAAATAAAAAAATTGAAAATTACTCGAAGTTTTATTTCATTTGAGAAGCTCAAAAACTCAAACCTCAGGTATTTTTCAGGTACTCAAACACTTCTAGTAAACAGTATTTGGCAATTAGTCAATCTACAGTTGGTCTGGTGACCAATATCACAATCGCTAGCTGAAAGTTCAAATCAACTCAGAATAAAAAAAAATAAAAAAAACTTACTGGATTGGGATCCTCTTTGAATTCTATCAAACTCAGCTCCAAATAAGTGATCCTCAGATAACTGGGTGAAATCAGACGATTCTTCGAAAGGATTCCAATGGGTTATCTCTGTTGAAACGGAACGACCACTTTCAGCCACTTGCCTATAGGTCTTGGGTAATTCACTCTGTAGATGAAAAAACAAATGACTAGTTAGTGATAAACTTTTCCTTTGACAGAGAGAACAAGAACCAAATGTAAAAAACAAAAACGCTACGTTTTTTTCAAAGAGTATTTTATCCCTTTATAATTGCTAAGCCGAGTGGTTACTTTCTTCAGTCCTCTCTGCAATAGAGGCAGTGGCTGCAAAAGCAGCACAAATGGGAAAACTTTATTTTGAGAAAAATGCATTTGAAGATTTCATTTGCGTTTTTGTGGTTGGTTTCATTGTTCGAACCCTCTTTCACGAGAATCCATGAACAAATTTTCGAAAAGTTCTGGTTTCACAATCATATAATTCAAACATATCTTTAAGTTGATTGATCCTGTATTACTGTTTATTCCCAAGATGTACGGAAATCATGTATGGTAGGTATCAACTTGAGCAGTAGTGGTGGCGCGTGCAATGTGGCAACGTTGCATCCAGTCCATTTAAAGTCGTGTAAAAGGTTGAAATATTGGGGGGGCACAGTGCACTCCCTTGAATCGATATTTCAAATGGTTTTAAAACGAAAATGGACAAAATGCAACGTTGTTAGATTGCACCTGCCGCTACTGGACTTGAGGTTCCCCACGTTTGTGTTGGATTCAGTGTTATTCAGTGTTGTCAGAGTCAGAGTTTTTGAAAAAAAAAATCCTCTTATTTCATTACTGACAATGAGTCTTATGAAAACTGTAATAATGTAACACAAAGCGGCAACCCTAGTAAGAACTTGCAAGGACTTTATCATCATAACAGCCGAGATCTGTGACTCGGTAAAGATGTCTTTATCTGAAAATCTTGTGCGTATTCTAGTGCTTGTTCCAGAAGTGTAGGCAAACCTAGACCATAATCTTTGGTGATTTTTCAATTTCATTCCTTCAAAACAAAACTTACCTCAGACTTAAAACTTTCGATTTTAAAGGATCCCTCACTGAAAAGCCAACACTCAAATTCAGTATCATTAATTTTCATTTTACGACATGAGAAATAATGATGAAAAATGCCAAAGATTATTGGTCTAGGTGCGCCTACACTTCTGACATGCCTTCTAGTCCTTTTTTTCCTAAATTAATAATTCGGACTTACAAAATAACAAAATAAGCTTTGGATCTAAAAAATATCCATTAGAAATGAGAAAAAAAAAGTGTTTTTTGTTTTTCTGTGTTTTAATGCGAAGCGCATAACTACTAATAGAAGTAGACAACATAAAATTAGTGCTTCAGAATTCAACTTATGAAAGTAACTGCTAAAATAAAAAAAAAAAAAACGAAAGTAATCTGAATTCAATAAAGTCGATTGCCAATAGAAGGGCATGAAACCTGCAAGAATGTTCTGAGTTATTACAAGAAGTTGAATCAATATTCCAGTGACCACTGAAGGTCAATCTCATTGGTAGTGCGTTAGCATGAATTGGTAATCTTGGCTTTATTTATTCCCTACTTTAACTTATCAAAAAACCACTTTGAAACTTCAAATGCGTTTTTCTCAAAACTATAAATTTCACATAACGCCCTTATATCGGCAAGTTCTTCAATTAACTAAAATTATTCGCATTATTCTCATGTTATTCCTATTAGTAAATCGAAGTTTTGACACCACCAGCATATTCATCTGTCATAAGATGAATGACTTGTAGAGTTAAAACTTTGATTTACTTATAGGAATAACATGAGAATAATGCGAATAATTTTAGTTAATTATTCATGGTTATTCAAAAAATTATTTTTGCCCATCAATGGCGCATGGGCTATTAATGCAGGGACCGGCCAAGTTCAGATTCATATTTAAATTAGCTGCTCAGAGCGATACATCAAGTAAAAAAGAGATGAAAATTACAGGCACTTACATGAGAAGCAGATGTACCAATAGTGGGTGCTGGCTTCAGTTCATTCGAATTAGCTGACTCTGAGGGAGGGGAACTAGATTTAACAGATGCTTCGTACGGAGCCAAGAATTGACTAGTTTCACTTGCAAATACCCTGTAAGGCACCAAAGAAATAATTACTTCATCATCAAGATGAACAGAAAAAGAATCAAATGACTAAATTATGATCTAGACAAAAAAGGTCTTAATCAATTTTCCCGTTTGTGCACACATTCACAAGTAATCGAGCGAAAACATGTACTAAGAAGGAATGCGTAAGTCTTCCCATCACCCAGTTTGACTTATATAGGTTGAACTAGAGACAAATAGAGACCCAGCACACCATATTGTCATGGAATCAGTGGCAGAGCCGTCAATTTGGGTAGCGAGAATTTGCATTTCTTTGCGAATTTCGGAGAATCTTAGATTCGTGTTGTTATGTGGATTTTCAAGGTGTATCATGGAAAAGAGGAAGTGCATCAGGAAGCGTGTTTGTGTTTCACACGCGCATTAGCTTTGATGCACCGAGGTTAGGTTTCGGCTTTCAAGCCGGCGCGAGATCTAACTTTGGTGGTCGGGTCAATGAGCGTGTGCGATATGAGCAGTGTAAACAGTAGCAATGGTGTCTTTTTCAGTGATCGCCGTCGGAGTCTGCCCAACCTGAGGAAAGTCCAAGACTTGAGCTGATATCTTAAAGTCGGGGGAATCTTAAGCGGGAGTTAAGCCAGTTAATCATTTAAGTTGGTTATGAGTAAATAAAGTGTAATTAGCATAAATCAAGTGTTGTTTATCACTACCAAACCCGTACCACTCTACCAAGCTACAGCAAATTACGCCAGAAACAGAAGTGAGCCAAGTTAGGAAATATCGATTCTCTGAGCCGCTTGAAAAATGGAAAAAAAATTGATGAAACTCACTTGTTGAAAGCAGACGTATCACTAACATTTCGTCGATGAGAGCTAGATTTTAGATTTGGGAGAGACGGGGATCCAGGCGGGGTCAACGCACTAATCGATTCAACATTTTCACCTGTACTGGAGTCTTCTCTAAAAAGATCTGGATAACCTAAAAGATCAATTAAAGAAATTAAAGAATAATAGTGGTAGTAGTAGTAGTTGTAAAGTCCAGCCGCCCAAACCTTGCGTTCGTTATGCTTGTATTTCAAAGCGAACAACTGGACTGAGAATACAAAAAGGGAGTAGAAAGGAAGGGAGATACCTACCAAGGTCCCTCACTGTGAGGAAAGGGGACATTAAAAAAATTAAAGAATAATTTAACAAATTAAAGAATAATTTAAAAAATTTAGAGCAAACTATGGATTTGAAAAGACTATACAGTAAAAAAATAATGAGGGAAAGACATACGAGAAAAAAATTATTAATTCTACACCCTTCTACAAGCGTTTTGTGCATGGTTTGTGTACTGAGGGTACCCAAGAAGGAAAGGAAGACGTCACAATCAGCCCTGACCAGAGGGCCAATTTTGCTCTTTTAGACAAGAAAAGACAAGACAAGATAGAAGGAATCGATCAATCTCACTGGTTCAAACAGCGTCACATGACAGGTTTGAAGTCGTTTGAGTCGATCATTCCAGACAAATGATTCCGAGCACTCAAGACAGAAGACTTAAAATTTGTCAGGTGACACCATTTAAACTAATAGGATTGATTAGTTCCAGCTATCTCGACTCATTTCGTCTTAAAGAGCAGAATCAGGAGCATTAACCGAACTGAGCCGTGAACCAAAAACTGCTCTGAGCCGCGCTTTCTTCGAAAAAGGTTGACCGAAAAAAAAACTTACCTGATGAGAAAAATTGGTCGATATCTTGGGATTTTGTTGACGTAAGGGTTTGAGTACTAGATGACAGTGGCACCGATGATGTGGGGTTCGGAAACGGAGTTGAATGAAAGGCGGCTGACAATGGAGAGCTGGAAGTGGCGGGAGGTGGCGGTGGAGGAGGTATCGTTTCCGGACTCTGCGACGAAGGAGGTGGCACCGCTACCGGCACAGCGGGAAAAGGATTAGTATTCCGTTTGGATAGAATCGGGGTGGGAGATGTTCCTAACAGACCCACATTGCTTAGCGGTTTGGGTCGTTGCCTGGGAGCAACGCTGGTTCCTTCTACTGGTAACACATTGTTGGGTTTAGTAGTTGAAGTTACAGGTTTGCTGGCCGCAGCTGCGGTGTTATGCCGTTTCATTTCTGATTCCATCATGGGCCTTGGAAGTTTAGAGACGTCCGGAATCGGGGATTTCTAGAAAGAAATAATTTTTGAGAGGAAAATTACAAAAAATAAATTTACAGAGTAAAATTAAAAAAAGTCCCATGAATTTTTATGATCATGATTACAGTGATTTGTTTGTTGAGTTATGTGTTCCCACTATGGAGTCAATGCATTTTTATTATGATGTGGTTATTGCTTTTAGAGCTATTTGTAATTTACTGATTTTATTTATTTTTTTTATTTGTTTATTTAAATTACAGGCATTAAATGCCTAAACATACAATAATACAATGAGTTACAATGTTAAATAGTTACAAACAATGAATGTTTACTCTAACAAAGTAAACAAAACTAACAAAAATAATTCACAAAATATTGGAAATAAATAAAAATATCCCAAAAATAAATTGGAATAACTGAACTTAATAAAATTACAAACCAGAACAGGGCGCAGTTGGAAAAATGACAAAGCAAAGCAAAAGTATGAAGAAACAAGAGAAACTAATAACCAGAAAAAATTGAAAACCTTGCTCAGGGAATTTTTGAAGAACACTTTGTTGTCTAAACCTTGGAGGTCAGGAAAGAGAGAGTCCCAACTTCTCTTCAAGCAAGGAATAACAGATAGTTCATCCCCTGATGTTCTGCATCATTTTGTCGCCAAGGATGTGGCATATCCTCTCAGGAATTCACGCTCTTCACGTGAATGTACATGTTTCTCAATTCCAAGTTTCATTCTGTTTTCGTGCTCATTCATTTTGTGTTAATTTTTGAATTGTATTTCAACAATAATCAGAGTGAATTTTTAAAAAACCAAAGAGTATGACAATTCAATATGATTATTGTAGACATGGGGTCATCCTTGATTTTTTAAAAATCCATTCTCCGTCAAAATTGAATTCTACAAATTTTCAGATCCCAAACACTGGGACTTGTGAAACTCGAATACTAACCTGTTCGCCCACCTTTGCAACACAATTTTATTTGCAAACTTCATTTGTTTGTGTGCTAATTGAAAACTCGTTACTCTTGCTCACAGGAGCTAAATAGATTGAAACAAGTATTTTAAGAAAAATAAACAAATTAAAACACATTTGTAATATATTTTTCAACTTACATGTAAATTTTGAACAGGACACTCTTTGTCAGCTATTGAGAAAGCAACGTATGACGCTTGAAATATATCTGGTCTTTTGTCCGCATCGGGTTCCAGTAAGTACCCTGAAAGATTACAAAAGTGTAAAGGAAACGCTGGCAATGAACTTCAATTAGGCACCTTTTCATCCGAAATAAAAGATTTTCAAATTCAGAGAGAAAATTTGTAGTTTTGTGAACTTCAGTTTAATTAATTAAGATAGATACAGTAAAAGTTCATTGTGTTGAACCACATATAAGTCGAATTTTCTGTTATGTCAAACAAAACCTCCAGTCCCGTGAATTCTCCCATTAGAGCAAATGTTAAAATCTTTTGACTGAGTCGAACTTTGATGCGTCGAAATCACTTTTATCTAGAACTAATTTTCCGTCCCGAACTTTTTTTCTATCTATAAGTCAAACGAAACAGAGAAAATTCCCCCTCCGTAGCAAAAATTACATTTCTCACGATCTCTCTGAGGCAACCCTCGCAATCTCGCCGTAGGGTTATAAGACTTTTCGTCCTAGACATTTTTGGTCCCTGATAATTCGTCCTATCAAATTTTGTCACATTGAACAATGGGTCTATTGCACACTTTGCTTAGAGCGTATTAAAGTATCATTACATATATAAAAAGCCGTAAAAATGACAATAACAGCATCAGAAAACACTGAAATTCATTAATAAACTCACAAATTAGACTTACAAACCACTTAGACGAGTACCACTTATTGATACATAAAGCACTATAGAGCTGGGTATAAACACTGCAGATCAACATTATTATCCAAACTAAAACTCTTGTGAGCAAAATATTTTTGAATGGCAGAGAAACGGATTAAAATTAACAGCTATCAAAGCAAAGCTTGCTGGGTCAAGAGTTTCCATTTACCGATATAGAAGAGTCAAAAAGCAATTTTCAGAATGCTATAAAAATTATGCTTTTTAAAAAACATTGCATTTTTATATTTTTGGTCTCTTGAGCTTGCAAAATACTCCAAATTAATTCTAAAAAATGATACCTTTCAACAATTACTCAGGAATCTTTTGTAAAAATCAACCCGACTAATTTTACAGTATAAATCTACACTTATTCTACAGCAGCATTAATTTTTCATAAATTTCTTCAAAACTTCACTTCAAACCGACTCCTGATTGAATAATTAAAAGTTGGAGATTAACTGAGAAAAATTGGACAGGTGACATACACATATTTCTTTGGTTCCTGAAGAGGTTTTGAATAATGGGGCTGTGGCACATTTTTCCTGCAAGCTATTTAAAGTTCCATTGCGATGTAAAAACCTGCAAAAATAACGATGGTAGCACTAAAAATTCACAAAATCCACTCCTACACTCAGAAAATGCTTATAAATGCGCAAGCATAACGGCAGCGTTGGGCACTAACAATAGGAGATTCCCACTTAATAATACTTTAAATCCATCAAGAAGAGACCAATAAGAGTCAACTTTCCTTTAACACAGGTGTCACCAGGTGTCTAGGTACAAAGAATCGGATGTGGGTCACTACCTGGTGTCTAATTACTCAGTGCATTTTCCTTGTCAGCACAACGCCAAGCGCTGTCACTGTGCTCGCACATTTAAACACAATACATGAGTTAGGAGTGGATTTTGTGAGTTTTCAGAGCTATGTACAATCGTTATTTTTCGGGGTTTTTACCGCTACATCGACCCTTCAATGGGGCTATTGCACACTTTTGCTATAAGCGATTTAATAGTCGATTACGGCGTAAAAACCTCAAAAAATGACGATGGCGGCACTACAAACTTCTAAAACCCACTCCTAAACTCAATAAATGCAGTTATTTGCACGAGCGTAATGGTGTCCGAAGGCACTAACAATGGGAGATTCCCATCTAACAATTCTGAAACTCCATCAAGAAGTGACCAATGAGAGACTACTTTCATTTGATACCAGTGTCACTAGGTGTTGCGGCACCATACATCGGATGTGGATCATCACTCTGATGACTAATTGCTCTGTGAATCATCCTTGTCAACATAGAAAGAGTGACGAAATTAAGATAGGAATCTCCCATTGTTAGTGCCTTCGACCACCATTACGCTTGCGCAAATAACTGCGTTTATTGAGTTTAGGAGTGGATTTAGGAAGTTTTTAGTGCCGCCATCGTTATTTTTTGAGGTTTTTACACCATAATCGACTATTAAATCGCTTATAGCAAAAGTGTGCAATAGCCCCATTGCTACAAGAAAAAAAAGTGCAACAGCCCCATTAGTATATACTTAAGACAGCTTTGCATTAAATCTTCCAATTTTGTGAGTATTTGGCAAGTTTGACGGCAACTTTTGACTGTCAATGCTGACACTGCAACCGCTTAATCACCCCCTTGACTATCGGAAAGCCAGCAAGTTCTGCTATGACAGTACTTAAGTAAAGAATAACTGACTTACTAATTAAAGAATGCATTTTCGCTGAGAACCGAGAGCTGTCTGGTATAGTGAATTGACCACTTTGAATTGCTAATGTACTATCACCAAACGGAAGCGAGAAAAAACACAGTTTGTACAATAAACAGCCCAAAGCCTAGAGATAGAGAGAGAAGAAAACACAAGATTTTAGTCGATTTGACTGAATATTTACGACAGACATACATGAAAACAAATATGAAAAAGAAGAACTAGGATTCAGGACTGCAAGTCAGCTCAATTTAGGTTATGCATCACAATGCAAAATTTTAAAACACAGATCATCATTAGGTTATGAAGACAACTTGACAACCAATTATGTTTGTTGAAATGAACCTGGGGAAGAGGCAATGCATTGTGTGCGTTAAATATTGTCAAATTAAAGTTTAATGATATTCGATTGTTCATTTCAATGCCCTTTAACACAACGTGGCGTGGCGAGAAAAATGCACACAATAACTCCTATGTTTGATCGGTTTTTTGCTGAAATTTTTTCATTTGAATTTTTTTTTCTTTCAGATTTTCAAAAACACAGCTGGGCGTGGTGCGTAACACTAGCAAAAATTTACTGGCAGTCAACATGTTCAGATATCTGAAGCACAGATGGCTCAAAAACACAAGATTAATACAGACATTTTGAGTTGAAAATTGGTTTTTGACACAATCATGCAAATATACACCTCCACCCTCTTCCTTTTCCTTTGAAGGATACTGGTTTCAGTTGTGATAACTTTTAATTGGAGTACCTAAGCTCACGAATCCTTCACCTTTTCACTACACAACGAGTATACTCGTCCAACGTAATGGTGCAGCAGTGCTTTCGAAGAGTTTACTCGCCTGATCCCCCCCCCACCACTTTCGCCGCCTGTACAGCTGGCGCATCTGCGCAGACCATAGCGCACAAAATTTGCTATCTATCGGTAAGAGTATGAACTACATGATGCAGGCACTGGCAGCATTATTCGCATCAAGGAACTCTCTCTGAAACTAATTTTAATTTCTGTTGTAAAAATAACCCTACACCGCCATTGCGATCAAGATCAAGTTATAGGCTGTCCAAAGAATGATTGGACTTGACAACTGTAGGTTTGAATGAAAACATCAGCTTCCTACTGCTCCTAACCTATCAGGTTGCCCTATCGGAGGATGGAAGCTGATTTTTTTCATGAAAACCATATTAGTGTCAAATCCAATCTTTCCTAGGACAAGCTATAGCTTTGTCTGTATACTTTTCCTTCAAGTTTCTTCTGTAATTTTGGTATTTTTCGAGCAGTTTGAGCCCAATTTTTGTATTTTACCTTAAACAAGAGTTTTCAAATCAATATTATGGGATAAATTATATATTTCAAAGGGAAAGACAAAAAAAAACAAGGTTTTTATAATTTTTTCCTAAATTTTGGAATTGCCAAAATGATTGAATTTGAGTTATATAAAAATCAAACAACATGTTCTTGTTTCTTAGACTCTCTGGCACTTGTAGTAAAAATTGCAGTCACATTTGGCTTTACGATGAGCAAAAAACTAAAACTACCAACCTTTTTCATAAAGAACTCAGCAGTGGGGGTTTTTTCGGGATTCAAAAGAACTTAGCAATGAAAAGGTTAAAATTTATAGCTGAATGATTTTCAGATACTTGCCCAAATGTCCACTTTTGTCGAAATAGGTTTCCCTGAGTAAAGGTCTACCATTTCCGGGGCTCTATATGATAGTGTTGTATACTTGTTGATTTCTTCTTGTATGAAGGCCACATTCTGTACTCCCGGATTAAGAATTTTACCAGTGGCGGAGCCGAAATCACACAAGACATAATTGCCAGATTCGTTCAAAAGGATATTTTCCACCTTCAAAAAAATGGACAAAAAAATTAAGTCTTTAAAAATTTCAATTTCCAAACCTTTTTGGAACATGAGCATTACACCAAAAAAAATTCAAAAAATTAAAAATAAAAGGAAGTGCGGCTTTTAGTCCGTAAAGTGTTCTCCATTCCAACGTTTCAACATTTTCTTTATTATTACATTTTTTTAAGGAGAAGTCAATGAACGTGTTTGTTCATACTTTTTACAAATATGTAAAAATTCCTTGAATTGTCGTTAACAGTTTTTCAGATTTTCATGTTAATCCAAGCTGCAGTTTTCCAGTCACTCTTCTCACTTTGTTTTTCATCGGGTAATTGATGAAATTACAAAAATTACAACTTCCAGCTTGACATCCCTCTTTTTTCCCTCCCCACCCTCCATATTTGCAAAAAATCAGCTAAAATAAGTACAGTCTAAAGCCATAATTTTTCATGGCATCAGTGATGCAGATGTTTTTTGCTGCGTCACTTAAAATCAAAATATCAATTGAAATGATGCTTTCCTGATGATTCAGAGGTGATAATAAGGACCCGTTTTTTTCCCATCCGCTACCCATCGACCCAGCAGATGGAATCCAGCAAACCTTTTCTTTCAGCTGAGGCCCGATGGATTCCATCTGCTGCCAGCGGTCTCTTGAGGCCGCTGGGAACAGATGGAGAGGCCTTCTTTGTTTACATCTGTGTTTACAAACGGCAAACCCTAACCTCTTCAAGCCTAAATCCTCCAAATTGACAGAAACGCCTCGATGGACCAATGGACAGATAGATCCCAGCAGTCCCAGCGTAATTCTTGCTGGATCAGTGCAGTAGATGGGGAAAAAAACAGCATCTAATCGCTTTAGCAGTCTTAATAAAGCAGATTTTTGTATTTTTCCACTTTCATCAAAAGTTGTTTGGTGTTGCTTTTGGGCACCACGATCTGGAACTTGGTGGCCAAAAACAACACCAAACAACTTATGGTAGCAGCCAAAAAATACAAGAATCTACTGTAAGATAGCAATAAATACCACCTTGTCACCTTTTTATCAAAAAAGCATAATTTCCATTAAAAAATAAGCATTACAATCAATATTTTGATTTTCAAGCAAATCAGCAAAAAACATCAACATCACAGATACCATAACAAACTGCAGCTGTTCTTATGAAGCTACATCTTACTTTCAGGTCTCGATGAATGATTGGCGTTTGACAATGATGGAGTCTTGATACAGCTTCGCACACATCACAGAATATTTGCAGAACTTCACTTTCTGTAAAACCTGATTGGAGCCTAGCGTTCATCATGTTTAGTACATTTGTACGACTATAAGGCATCAACATCAAAACTTCATGGACGCCATTTCCTTGTTGCGTTATACTTGAGTCTACGTAACCGATAAGATTTTTGTGCCCGTTTAAATTGCTCTGAAAAAAAAGAAGGTATGCACAGTGAGAAATTATAGACGAGGTTTAGCAGAATGACAACAGAAGAGTCTGAACGCAAATTAGTAGACCATGAAAAATCAACACTTTAAGATTGAATGATAATGGGGCTATTGCACTCTTTTGCTGCAAGCAATTAAAGGGTCCATTTGATTGTAAAAACCAGCAAAAATAACAATGGTAACACTAAAAACTCACAAAATCCACTCCTAAACTCATTCAATTCTTTGAGGTGCGCGAGCATACTGTAACCACCGGTACCACCAGGAGTCACAGAACCATTAATTTGAAGTGTATCATTACTCTGGTGTCTAATTAGAGCTCGTTTCACAAAAGAGGGCCGATGACAGATCATGCGGCTTGCTGCGCAAAGACTTGTTTGCGTTCTTGCATGTGCCCAAAAACGTAAACTTGTCTCTGCAAGGTAAACAAACCCATCTGACATCGGCCAACTTTCGTGAAACGACCTCTAACTGTGTGAATCTTCTTTGTCAGCATAGAGAGAGATACAAATTTAAGATAGGAATCTCCTGTTATTAGTGCCCAGTGCCGCTATTACTCTCG
This sequence comes from Trialeurodes vaporariorum, assembly GCA_011764245.1. Classification (NCBI taxonomy): domain Eukaryota; kingdom Metazoa; phylum Arthropoda; class Insecta; order Hemiptera; family Aleyrodidae; genus Trialeurodes; species Trialeurodes vaporariorum. The sequence goes on from VMOF01000002.1 coordinate 54,921,872, forward strand.
TGAATTTAGAAGTATGTTTTGAGTTTAGGAGTGGATTTTCTGAGTTTTTAGTGCTACCATTGTTATTTTTACAGGTTTACACTTCTCAATGGACCCTTAAATCGCTTACAACAAAAGTGTGGGTACGGTACTCGTTTAAACTGCAGCTCGACCCAGTGCGCGTCGTCCTCCTCCGCATCCCTGGAATAAGGGGTTTCCGGAGAGGGGGGCAAGATTGCAATTTTGCAATTTTGCCGCCCTCCGCAAATCGCCACCCATCAAAATTAAGAATTTGCAGGATTTCTTAAATCATTTTTGCTTGTACACACTGCTTTCACCACCTATGGCGATCAATTTTTAACTTTGATACCTCTTTTTCTCTATTTGCTTTTATACTTGATTTTGCTGCTTCAGGGTGCCACCCAAGGCAAGGGTACAGACATCAGAGCTGCCGTTTTGTGTATATTTAATGGCATTTTTCACCAACGATTCCACCGGTTGAGAAAAGATTACACAATTCAGTTCAGTGTATGACTGTAATGCACAAAAATACTCGCATCTGCAACCTTTTCTATAATTTTATTATAAATATAAAGCTAACACCCCTCCAAAATGTATTTTCTATTTTCCCAAAAATTGTCATGAAGATTCTTAAGGTATTTCGAGGAGATTCCTGAAAAAAAAATTTCGAAAAAGCCGTCTGTGAGTGTCGCAAATTGAATTTTAAAATTAGAGGGGGGGGAACTTATTCTGTCGATGCCTTCCCTCCTCCGAGCCGAGTAGCTGAGCACCAACTAGCCTGTGCCCCTAGAATACTGGCCCTGGAGGGAGCTCTTAGGGTGCCTGAAACGGCCATTACATATGAACGAATAAATAAAATTTTTAACGAGTGGTGTTTTCTCATTCAGGGGGTCATGAAACTCACTCATTTGATAAAATTTCCGGAAAAATCCAGCATCGCACCCTCTACAATGAGTAGATTCAAAGAATCTACTGAAAACCTGGGTATGTCAAACCCTGACCCAACAAATACCATCAGGACAATACACGGTTTTAATGTGGCGTTTCAACAGTCAACGGTTAGCCTACAATACACTTATCAGACGCAATCAGTTGTGACAAAACTTTTGTATCATTCTAAACTAGATAAGCAGACACTCTTAATGTCTGGGCAGAGTCGATTGGACAGCTTTACACGGATGGAACCAACTGCTATTTATATTGTATGTAGCTAGTTTCTTTCTGCGCAAAGCTGCACTATCTTTAGGATTGATAAGGCAAAGCCCCAACCTATTTAGTGTTTTACATAAACAACCTGAAAAACAACCAAATTTGTGCGGCTAAACACGGAGAAAAAAACTTTAGTTCATATGGAACACTGAGGTGTTTGGTTCCAGTAACCGAAGTTTTCGGTTGTGAGTACGGAACTTCAGTTAGGAGTACCGAAGTCTTCGGTAGGAACGAAATGTGAGTCATGGTATTTAGTCACACTTACCGTAATCTCTGGTACTCCTAACTGAAGTTCGGTACTCACAATCAAAAACTTCGGTTACTGTAACCGAACACCTCCGTGCTCCACATTAGCTGAAGTTCAGCTCTCATAACCGAATTTGTTTCTCCATGAATGGCTACTCAGTAATGTTCATAAACAGGATTCAAAGCAAACAACGATTGTTTGAAGTTAAACAAGAGGGTAAACTCAAAAGTCTGGGGTCAGTGGCAGTCCCTGGGTTCAAAAGTTGTGGGGGGGGGGGGCTTAAAAATTTGAATACTTTTATTTTTGTTTTTTCGGGCTTTTCAGTTTTCATGAGCCCTTCACCACATAAAAGTACGGAGGGCTAAAGGTTTTAAAACCTTTGTTTAAGCCCTTATCCAAAAAGTAAGGAGGCTGTGAGCCCCCAAAACCCCCCCACAGACCGCTAATATCTAGAGTAAAGGTAGATGAGACAAAATTCAAACTCACCGCTATTTGAATTTCACGTTTTGCAACATTCAAATCATATTCGTTATTGACAAAAAGTCTTTTCAAAGCGTACCGCTTTCCTTTGCTACCTTTAACAAGAAATACAACCGCGAAACCTCCTGCAATGAAAAATAGAATCAAGAGAAGAAGAATCAGTGATCTGTAAGCAGGAATAATATCTTGGTTTCTGACAAAGAACATAATTTTTTCTTGGAAAAATCCCATCATTCTCTCAGGCTATGAAAAAATTGCATTAAACTTGGTGCCCTTACTGTTCAGATATCAAACAAATTCAGACAAATAAGTTGACTGTGTAGACTTCATTTTTTTGTCGCTAGGTTCCAAATTTAATGACCTACATGATTGTCCAATGCCGACTAGAGCGCGTAACTGGAAAATTGAACCAGTTGAGTACATTTGAATTTTCGAACAATCATGTATTTTTTTTTACCAAAATTGCAGATTTTCAGAGCACGAAGTTCAGTGTGAAATGAGCGTTTTTCCAAAAAATTGCGCATACTGGCGTACCTCTAACTTCCAGAAAAAATTTGGTCCAGCAAGTAACTTTTAGCACAATTTGGCAACATTCTTTGTTTGAATCCTCTCCCTTTCTCCTGGAACTACATAGTACTAAGTAGGGGCCTAGTCACACAATCCGTAGAAAACATAAATCTTTCACAATACTTGTACTTTAGCATACAGTTTTTACGGCAAACTAGACTTGTATAATCGTTGGAAATTTTGGACCAAAGTTCGTCATCCATTTGTCGCGTAAGCGTAAGTCGAATCCAATGTTTCAAAAGTTCCAAACCAATTTTCATTTTTTCAACCGCGATCAATCATTAAATTACTTCAATTAATATTTGTCAGTGATTCTATGACTCATGAAGAACCAAGGAAAAAGTATTTTAGGATTATTCGTAAATGCATTGTCCTCCGAAAAATTTAGAACATGAAAGATGATCATGAAACGATAGATTCGACTTACGCCTATGCGTCAGATAGACGACGAATTGTACATTTTAGGTGCCTCAACTTATACCTCCTGAAAAGAAAAAACTGTTAGCACTGCATTGTGGGCAGACGATTGCCAACAAGTGAAATTCTTAAAAAAATTGAAGAATAAGGCAGCAAGGGAATTTAGGGCATTAGAATTTCCAAAGTGCAATCATTTGGATCAAACTCAATTCTTTAAATAGGAACACTAATTGAACCGCACTCGACCAAGTAGCCTGTTCCAACTTGTTTTCATGGCAAAGTCCTTGAAACTTTGAATTTAAGATTGCAATTTGTTAATATTACTTGAACTCAACATTTCATCAGTTTTGACTAATATCAAATTCAAAGAAAACCTCGTTGATTTGATGGTACTGATAAGCCCCTACTTGAGAAATCTAAGGCTAATTTGACTACGCATATAGAACACGATAGAAGTAAGGGCTGCACCTTCACATTATCTGAGTCTTCAATTATAACAACCCCCCCCCCCCCCCCCCTGCACACACACACACAATTATGGTGAACATGAGAGACTTCAGCGGAAAATACCGGAATCAGAAAAGTTTGAAAGGGAAAAATAAGATGTGAAAAAGCCTGATAATAGCTACAACTGAAGAATAACTCAATTGGTCGCCATGTAAATGTTTTTGAAATCAAATAGAACACAGAAAATTTACAGTAGGATAATCTGGTTTAAATTTAACTAGACCAATTTCCAAAGCAAAATTTTTAACTTGTAAGTAAATGCTGTTGATTAATATCATACCCCTTTCCTATTTTATTACTTTTTCATTGGTAGAAGACTGAAACGCAGTTCAACTGCATTCAGGCAGGAGTAAGGACTGAGAAGAAGGTCATCAGCTTTTGCCCGTCTTCAAGCAAAACCTGAGACGGCGCAGCAGCCAATCGTGATCTCCAGTCGCTGCGACACACCATGACCTACAATGGATTGACCAGGAAGTAGCTTTGTATGATATCTTTGAGGAAAGTAAAGAATACCAATGAACAAAAATTGAAAATTAGTTGAAGAAAAACAAAGATCTTCTCATCTTACCTTCCGCAATGACATCTTCAACGACAACATTCGTTTGACCAACAGTAAACGACTTGCCGACATAATTATTCGGTTCTTTCGGAGCACTATCAATTCTTGAATCAATCTTTGAAAATAACTTCTTCATTATGGCTGGATTATCGAGGTGTTTGTGTTTAATTAACATGGGACTCAGCAAAGAAGGCTAATTGAAAATGAGCAAAAGAAATAAGAGGAGGGAGACTACCTTTGGGGTAACCTAAATTTACAACAAATGGAAGCCCAAAATTAATGAAAACAACCAAGATTTCTGACAAGTAAACTTAAGGTTTCACAGGAAAGGGGATGGTTGAAAACAACCGTAATTTTTTTACTGCGCTGCCGAGACTCATTATTTCGAGAGCACAATCAGACTAGGCTTGATACACGAACATTATTGATCAGATGGTTCCACAATATTTCTAGTAAGTAATACGACTAAAGAATTGAAGATTCATGATTGACGCTATGAACTACGGGAAAGGCTGTTGATTCGTTTCAGCACGTAAATTAATTTATCAGAGATTAAATTTTCTAACTATGATTCACAGTCGAATGATCACTTTTCTTCGTAAAACTTGATGAAAACTTCACGGAACATCACAATCGCCATTTCCTGACAGTGTTGATTTAGGTTCTATTGATGTTTTGACGTGTTTTGAAACATGAAGGTCAAATTTTATTATTTTACAGTTATTTTCTGATGCTCTCAAGTTGGCTATGCTGAAAGGAATGACGTCATTGCACCAATGAAAAAAGCTTCAACGCTAGCTTCATTTCATCGAGACGAGCATCGCTTCTACTACTTGTAAATCTGATCAAATTGGATCCTTATCAAACAAGCAAAATATCTGACATGGGGCGTTAGGAGCCGGTCCACACCAATTCTTCTTCTAGCCCAAATTTGAGCTGGTTTCTAATAGAAGCGCTTCTTTACAATTTTTTGCGTCCAAGAATGATTGCGGGCGGTGCCAACCTTAGACATTTTTCTTCATAAGGCTGATTCCGGAGCATCTAATTCATCAAGTTATCTTTCTTTTGGAAAAATCAAGCCTCGTAAAATCAACCCCAAACAGTGGGGAGTGGGGTAGCTGGGGGTAGCGAAATAGCAGCTGAGTTGAGCTGAGCCGCCCTGTGAGTGATTGGGGGGGGGGGGGGGGGGGGGGGGGGGGGGTCGGGGTCTTCAAAGCGTGACTTAATCGAAGAAAATCGATGGTTTTTACGTGCCAACGCAGAGTAAATGGGAAAATTACATTTAAAAAAGCAAAGAATAAAACCCCAAGGAGAAAAGGCAAGACATGAGAAAAGTTGAATTGGTTATACAGGATAGTAGGATTCAGAAGGGGGGAGGGGCGAAAGAGGTCTATGACAACAGAGGCCTTAAAGTTTTACAGCCACTGTAATAAATTTCAACCGGTGGCGATATCTGTGACAAAAATCGCTACAGACCTCCAAAATCTACTAAGATGTATATCATGAAATTTTTGAACTTGCAACACAAGATAGAGGGCTGCAATTAACATTTTTGTTTGACAAACAGACCCAAAAACCTCCCGAATGCTCAACTCTTTATGCTGTGCCATTAGTAATTTAAGGGTCATGGTCAGAGCATGAAAATTTTGAGAGACAGGGAGTGCTCCCCAAAAACTCAAATTTTGGCTTGCAAAAGAAATATTGAAAGAGGAGTATTCATAAGAAAGATTAAATGTCTTGCCGAACCTGTTCATCAAAATTGCATAATCTTCGTACCATCTGAGGGCAAATTCAACATAATGAACTTTCACACCTAAACAAAGGGTGCAAAATCTTTTTAAATAAAATTTTTTCCCGCAATCCTAGGAATTTTTTTCATTACCACGATAGTGTTCCTCTGATTTTTTTTCTATTTTGCATTTCCAGCAAGTCAAACACAGCCCGCTTGAAGAAACTTTAGCCCAGAAAGCTTTGGAAACTTTCATCAAATTCGTAAAACACAAAAAAAATCCTTTCCACAACGATATTTACGTGTTTGTTTCAGCAGTTTGGGCACAGCTCACACTCTTTGGCGAAAAATCTGAATCCCATAAGCTTTGGCGAGTTTTTAATTTTCATTTGAACTGAACAAAACTTGTCTGCTTTTTTGACCTTTCAATTTAAAAGCGTTCCTCAATGAAAAGCCAACGCTTGAATTCAATTTAATTCACTTTTATTACGTAATCTGAGAAATGGCGTAAGAAAGTTCCTTAATTCATTTTTATTACGTAATCTAAGAAATGACGTAGGAAAGTTCCATAGATTGCGTACTAGGTGTGCCTACACTTCTAAACAGACCTCTAGTATTACACCATATCCCATTTTTTGCTCACATGGCCTCAAATCAACTAATGATGTGACATTCAGATTATCCCAGGCAGAGAATTTTTGCAAATGGTTTGCAACAAGAATACCAAATGAGCTATACTAACAAGATGTAACCTCACAAGAGAACACTCAGAGTTTGTCCAAGTTTTGCATTTTGAAAGTTGACTTTTTTGAGAAAACCATTATAAGCAGGTTAAATGGTGTAGCTCAGGCATTTTGAGTATCCAACTCAGGCGAGTAGCACTGCTTGCTTCCGAAATGTATCACAGCGGATCAGTTGGTTAGTTCCACTCGTTGCTAACCAAACACTCACCGATGCATTTTGGAAGCAGGCATCACTACTTGTCTAAACCCCATACGTAAAATGCATGAGTACCAGCACCAGCACCCAGTTAATAAAGGCTCAAATAATAACTACCTAAGAGATAAAATGATTGTTATTTCCTAAGATTTCATCAAAGAAAACATTTGAGTAGCAGAAGGAAAAGACAAGAGCTTAAAATATTGTAAAATAAAGTATTTTATTAAGTATATTTACAAATGAAATTTTTTGAACCCTAATTTAACCAGGTCCAAGAGAAAGACACACACTTATTTACAAAAAAGAGATGCATATCTATCCTCTCTTATCGACAAATGATGAGAGAGAAATACAGATGAGAGTAAAAGGTAAAAATTAGTTGGAGTAGGGATTTTACATTTAAAGATCCATAAACAACTGCGTTGCAATCTTTCTCATGATAGGATTTACGTCTTGGAACAGTTTCGGAATGAAGCGGTAAAGTAAGACAGGTACTTCGAAATTAACTGAAAATGTCAATCACTTACACTATGATCTTCGTCTTAACACAGATAATTTTGATCATGGAAAAAGGAAAAATTTTCAATGAAATTCCTGGAAACCATCCAAATAATAAAGTAACCTAATGTTACCTAAAATACTTTTGGATTACTATCATTCTTTCAAAATCCTACAATCAGATAAAAAAAACTCTTAGAAGGAAGGAGTTAATTAAATCAATCAGCTCTTTGATCAATACGTTCATACTTTAGAGAGGGAGGTTAACTTAATACTCGTAGACATAAATGCGTAGGTTTACTTAAAACATAAATGCATAGATTAAGAGTACTGTCAGCAAATTAAATAATTTCAGTCAACCCCTTAAATTTTGGGTTGGGTAGGCCACCCGTAACCCTTAAATTCATTGAGAGATAAGTATTGCAGGTTGCCTATAAGAGCCAAAATGAAAGGAGTAGACTGACATACCGTATTTACCCACGGATAGTGCGCACCTAAAAATCAATTTTTTGCCGAAAAATCGGGGTGCGCACTATACGCGGGGTCTTCGCGAAATCAGCCCCGTAAACAGTCGGTGAAGCATGAATACAAACACCAATGCTTTCCTCTGTTCAACTGTAGCGGAGCACGCCCGTTATCGCGACGAAAAACTAGTTTCTTATCGGGAACAAGATCGCGAGATCGCGTTTCAAATGCGCACATGCGCGTATACAATTTGTTTTGTTTATTTCCGCTCCCCGTAGGCCCGTACGAAATCAGAATGTCTTCCCCTCGCTCGAGACGGGTGGCGCGTCGTGAGGGTGTAGGCGTGGCTACAACAGAGATAACAGGTTGTGCATTATGTTGCGTGCTCTGCCAGCAAGCGCTTGCACGCGCCACATGTCACGGAAGTCGAGGTCAACCGGTTTCTTATCAGAGAGGGGTGGGTTACCTATCTTATCTGCCATCTATTCGTATTGTTACGCAAATTAGGGTTATGTTTTGATTGACAGGTGTTTGATTTATTGCTCTGGTGGGCTGTATTAGTGCGCACTATACGTGGGTTATGTTTTTTTTTTTTTTTAGCTCCAAAATTTAGGGTGCGCACTATACGCGGGGGCGCACTATCCGTGGGTAAATACGGTAATTTAATTTGAAGACAGCACAATACATCATTAGAAAGAAGACTCCAAGATAAGCAATGTGAAAAAAGGTGATAAAATATTGTAGGACTACCGATATGAAAATTTGATCAACCTTGTTTTTATAAATGTAAAATAAGTGAGATAAAGCACAGGTTAGTACTGAAAAAACCACAGGGATAAGAACGCTTAAAATCTAACTGTAAAATGAGTAACACAATATCAGATCTTACGCACGGATAAGGTAAAAGCGAGAAGTCTAACAGTTGTTTAGACTAACCTAATAGGTTTGAAGTAATCAATTGGATATAGCTAGGACAGGCTACGTTGACAACTAAATGAAAAACTGAGAATGGACTATTTTATACAGTCACACTTGGCTGGTATTAATTCTTCATATTGAAAATCAAGGCTGCTGTTAACCAGTTTCGAAATAAACGCCAATTCGTATAATCGTATCCTGCAACTATGAGGATACCCCAAACTACTTTGCTTTAACTCAAGGAAGAAAAAAATCTATGCCAAATTTTAAAAGATGCTCTTTTTCAAATCAAATTATAAGCCAAGAATACGATCATACGCGTTTCGGCAGCCCTGCTGCAAATGTAAACGTTTAGTGCCGAGCCACTTTTGATAAATCAACAGTCAACGTAGCTTGTCACAACTTCAATATTAAAATGAATTTTCAGTCAACTCATAAAATCTCAATTTGAATATTATTAAAAGAGAGGATAAAAATAGACAACTAAAGCAGATTTTTGATTTGCGCAGTTTGACGAGAAAAGAAAAAACAAATTAGGAAAGGAAGGGAAGGGCTTTCCAGGACAAAATCCTCACAGGTACAAAATACTCATTAAAATTGGTTGCCAAACATCTGAAATGAAAATCAGGAGATAAAGAGATCAAAACGGGAGGTGAGGGTCTTGGCAAAACATAATAGGCTCAGTTGTTGAGTTGGCTCCTGACTAAAAAAAAAGAAATTTGGAGTTATGAAAGACTGTGCCATATTGTAAAGGAAAATTTAAAATGAAGGGTTTATGGGACCGGTTCAGAAGGGAGATACAAAGAAAGGTAAGAGAAATTTGGCAATGTGGACAAAGAGAAGGAAGGAATATTTAAGCAACCTCTTGTTCTTCTTCTTCTTCAAATTCACAATCTTCATCGACTGACGCTTCTTGGTACTGCTGATACTCGGAAACTAAGTCATTCATGTTCGATTCGGCTTCTGTGAATTCCATCTCGTCCATACCTTCACCTGTATACCAATGTAAGAAAGCTTTGCGCCTAAACATAGCGGTGAACTGTTCTGAAATCCTCTTGAAAATTTCTTGGATTGCCGTCGAGTTTCCGATGAATGTTGCAGACATTTTCAAACCTCTTGGTGGGATATCACAAACAGCTGTCTTGCAATTGCTGGGAATCCATTCAACAAAGTACGATGAGTTTTTGTTTTGAACGTTCATCATTTGTTCGTCGACTTCCTTCATTGACATTTTTCCTCTGAAAATGGCTGCGACTGTTAGATACCTTCCGTGTCTGGGATCGCAAGCGGCCATCATATTTTTGGCGTCAAACATCTGTTGGACCAATTCGGGAACTGATGCATTTCGGTATTGTTGGCTTCCACGAGCAGTTAAAGGTGCAAATCCAGGCATGAAGAAATGAAGACGGGGGAATGGAACCATATTGACAGCCAGCTTCCTCAAATCTGAGTTCAATTGACCAGGGAATCTGAGACAGGTGGTAACGCCGGACATGGTGGAGGAAACAAGATGGTTAAGATCTCCGTATGTGGGTGTTTGGAGTTTCAGTGTCCTGAAGCAGATGTCGTACAAGGCTTCATTGTCAATGCAGAAAGATTCATCAGTGTTTTCGACCAACTGATGAACTGATAGAGTGGCGTTGTAAGGTTCCACAACTGTGTCAGATACCTGTAATAAAAACAAAAACAAAATAGTAAGCGAAAATGATAACGTAATAAAAACAAGGAGCTTCAGCATAAGAAAATTTACAACCAAAAACCATGCAAGTTTACAAACTTTGACTTATTCTAACTTACAGATCGCCCAACCTGTTTAGAAGATTAAATGTCTACCTAAGCTGATTTTCCTATGCATGGAACGGGCTTATCTTGGTTGAGAGCGGTTCCTTCAACGATCCATTTAAAAAAAATGATTCCATCCAAGAGGGGCTCTTGCTAACTTTTGCTACAAGCAATGTAATAAGTGTTAAAACTAGCGAAAATTACAATGAGAACATTAAAAAAGTACGAAATTCACTCACAGACTCACAAAATTACTTTAAAGTTTAGAGCATAATGATGGAGCTACGCAGGTCCCATGGTAGACTCCTATCCAATTTGAGGCTTTCCGCAGTGTAACTCTGTAGAGAGAGAGACGAATTAAATCGGAATCGCCTTCGATACCTACAAAGCTCCGCTCCTCATTCGTTCTGAAATGGCGGAGCTACGCAGTTGTCAATTGGGATTGTATTTCCCTGCGCTGAAAGTTTGAAACAGAAACGCTGATTCCCACAAAATTACAGGATTGAAATTATACCTTGTCAAAACTGTCATTACCTTAGGGGATGGGACTACGCTGAAAGTGTTCATTATCCTGTCCGGGAATTCTTCACGAATTTTTGAGATCAAAAGTGTGCCCATTCCTGAGCCAGTACCTCCTCCGAGAGAGTGGGTCAACTGGAAACCTTGTAAGCAGTCACATCCTTCGGCTTCTTTCCTGTAAATTAAATACAATCCTCAGTCAAAAAAGAATGATTCCCCGGATTTCATACTTTGTCAAAAGCAAGGTAGATGAAGCCAGGTACGTGCAGTTTGATTCCCGCAAGGGAACCAATTCTAATGACCAGCATTGACTAGCTTACATAGCCAGTTTTCTCCCATTTGATTAACATACAAGCAGACCAGCCTACATCATTGCCCGCTAGCAATCAGGACAACCCTTGCGGCTAATAACAGATTGCATATACCTTGTTTTCATCTTGGTAAACAGTTAATGGTGAATAAATGCAAGAAATATGATAGATATCTTATGACAAGACCAAAACTTGATCTTACACATTTATATGTAGTGGCTGTCTCATAATTATCCTGCAGAACCAAAATAAGATTTTGTGAGTGCAATTATTAGTAACTTTGCCTCAGTATTTTGGTTGTCTAAGTTAGCGGACATTGTTGTTCATCATCTCCGTAAGATCGCGCTAAAATACACAAGAATAGATAGGAAAAATTACGCCTTAATGGGGTTCTAGCAAACTTTTGCTGTAAAAACTAAGTGAATATTTAAATCCGATGTAAAAATCAGTAAAAATCACAAAAAACCACACTGAAAAATCTAAAATTCAGTAAAAAACTCAAATAATTGGTGGAACAGCAAGATCGTGATAGCGGAGCTCCGCAGGTATCATGGGAGATTCCTGTCTAATTTGTCACTTTCCCTGCTGAGACACAAAGATATGACTCAAATTAGAGAGGAATCTCCCATGATACCTGCGTCGATCCGCCACTAAGCCCGATTCCTAGGGTGAATTTTGAGACTTTTTAGTGTACTCATCGTTATTTTTGAAAATGCTTACTTATGCAAGAATAAAATCTTCAATCACCTGTAGCAAACGTTTGCGAGAGCCCCATTGCAAGATAAATATAAATAAAAAGCTAAAATTTAGTGATACTATTGAATAAAAAATTTGTCAACAAATGAAACAAATAATACTGACAGAGAATATGCACTGTTAGTGAGTTGTTTCTCCAAGCTGATTCTCAGTCATTGTTCCTCTCATACTTCTTTGCATTTTGTGGAGCCTAATTAGTAGAATTTTATACTTTGAGCCCATCTTGTAATTTTATGATTTAAGGTTATAATTATTTTATGATTCCTTGATTTCCCTTGATTAAGATTGTTAAACAAGAAAGATCAGATCATAATTTTTCCTCAGCCATAGATCAGTATTTTTTCTTTGTATGTTCTTGTTTTTGGACTTTCAGCCCAATCTTGAGATAAATTGACAGATAAATAAAATGAGTCACTTACCGAACAACATCTAGAACTGAGTCAACTAGTTCAGCACCTTCTGTGTAATGACCTTTGGCCCAGTTATTTCCTGCACCACTTTGTCCAAAAACGAAGTTGTCTGGTCTGAAGATTTGACCAAACGGAGCTGATCGGATGGAGTCCATGGTACCAGGTTCCAAATCGATGAGCACGGCACGAGGAACATATTTGTTACCTGCAAAAATTGAAGATATTAATTTTGAGAATGGTAACACAGTTTGCTACAGAAGACGCTGATTTAACTAGACAAATACAATTAAGTCAAGGTAATAGCGCTCGAGGCATCTTACAGGAGAGACAAAAAATTCAGCACTTAAAAATGCAATACCATTGATGTCAGATTAGCTGATTCTTATTTTCCTAGCTATAGACCCTCCCATTTGAGGAAATCGTACCTTCAGAGAGTATTACCAGCAAAACCTTTCAAGACTCGGCACAACATGGAAGCAATGGTTCAAGTACAAACTGTTGTAATATAAGCCCATGGAAAATCAATCATTTCAGAAGTTACATACACAATAACTTTCTAGCAAGTTTAAGAAAAACGCGGGGGAAAAAATTAAAATTAAAAATTTTGGCAAAAAACGGATTAGACGAAAAAGTTATGGCGTGCATTTTACTTGCCACTCCATGCTGGCCAAAGAGATATACGCATATGCTAGGATCAGCTAGACCGCAGCGCTGCGATACCGCCCTAGTTTTTGGTACCTTCAACCGGGCAGCAGGCCACATGCAAGCGGCGCGGCAGGGTGGATAACATCACTGCCAGTCACATACGACCAGCACGGCAGAGACTGTTAGGTTATGAGAAAACAAAGACAACTACCTCCTGCTTCGTTAAAGTAAACATTGATCCTTTCCAACTGCAGATCAGAGTCTCCTCTGTATGCTCCGGTTGGGTCAATTCCATGCTCGTCGGAGATCACTTCCCAAAACTGAAAGAAAAAAAAAATTAGAATCAAATTTTAGAGATAAATTTAAGAGAAAATTCTTAGCAAGTAATCTAAAATTAGATCATGAGAGAATCTTTGAAGTTCTACTACTAAGGTGAACCTCCAGCATACAGTGCTGATTTCTGCCACCAGAGTACTAGAGCTTATGAGAGAAGGCCAATGACAGATCATGCAGCTCGCCACACAAGGACATGTTCCCATTCCTGCACATGCGCAAAAACGCAAACTTGTCTCTGTGCAGTGAACAGACTCATCTGTCAACGGGCTTTTTTCAGTAACCAAGTTTTACTGTTTGATTACGTCAAAATACTGGCCAAAAGTACAATATCTTTAAGAAAACTGAAAGTTCGATACTAGAAAATCGACAGAAGAATGTCACAGTAAAATGACAGGAACTTTAAAAGGCTGAAAGTACCAAAAAACAGAATGTTCCAAGTCGATTTTAGTTTTCAAATGCCACATTCCATTTTCGGTGCTTTCAGCCTTATTATTGGAATTGTTCACAAGATATTCAGCAGATTCAGATTCATTATTCAGTGATTACTAACTGGTAACTGACACTCTTGTTTTTCAAATATAAATTACTTTGGACTAATAAATTTGACATTAGTTGAATGGTAGCCCTCTGGCGGCAGAAATCAGCAGTAAACACTGGAGATTCACAATTAATGTGTCCTGCATTTATCTTGCATACTAAAAACTAAACAGATGCTTTCCTTACCAACCAAAATGACAACTAAATCTGATCACGTCATGCCATACGCCCATACATGAAGGGCACATCAATGAAAATTCTTACAGGAAAATAGGCATGGTAAGCATAAACTAAGAAATACAGTTTTGAGCAAGATAAACTTGTTTGGGAATGTCTACTTCCTTGATGTCAGGATGGTTGTCCATCCTGGTCACATGTAATGCACATGATTTGGTTTTAGAGATATATCTAACAACAATCATCAATCAAGATTAGATTTTCCCTCAGATAACCACAAATTATTAAAAACCAAGTGTCTAAAATACATTTCAAAACAAACTTCTAAGAACTGAACGCTTCACTATCTCATGGCATTAGCAGGGAGGGAGGGCGCCCCTGGCAGGGATTCAGAGTTGAAGCCACATGTAAATTTCAATTTTGACTGTGGCTCCTACTCCAAATCTCTACTTCCCAGTGAATATGGGAAGAAATGAGGGACTAAAACAGGAGAAAGAGCAAAAAAAAGAAGGGGGGGGGTGGTGGTGGTTATAATTCTAAGTTCGCCACCTCCGTTCTACAGAGCTGGATCCACCAATGTCTCATGGTGATTCCTTGTTCCTGTCTGGCAAGGAAATTATTTAGAAAGTTAGGAACTATGTAGCTGAAACTCTTGAGTGCCCACCTTACTTTACTGATGAAGCCTGCTTCTTTTAAGATCGATTGCGTGAAAATTATGGACACTTGGAAGAACAGTAGTTTTATAAATCCTAACCACCCAAATAATGATAATTCGGTTGATCTTACGCCCCAGACCGAGCTGGATTTCAAGTGAGCTCACTATTCCAAGCTGAATTTCGAGAAAGCAGAGCCAAAATTTTCATCACCGCATTAAAATAAGCAACGAAAAAAAGTCATAAAAGAGTGTGGACATTTTCCTCCGTGTGTGTGTGAAAATTGTGGAGGCAAAGAAAATTCTGCACCCCTGTACACTCCCCTCATTTCAACAGGTCAACGGCAGATCCAGAACACACATTTGGTAGGGGCTATTTGTGTTTGGGGGAGCCATTTCCCAGAATTGCACTATTATTCTCACATGTACTCCAGTAAAAATTTTCTACGAACAAAATTATTTTTAGGGATTGGGGGGGGGGGGGGGGGGGAGACCCCACTTCACTGAATCCACCCCTCCAACGGATGCAATATTTGCTTCGGTGATGAATTTTGAGTTTGTACAGGATTTGTGATTAGAGTATTGGGTTTGCTGGAATCTCAGAACAAACTTTAGTATTTAAAGTAAATGAGCCTGGTTAGTTTTAGTTTTTTCCAAACTTCTGCCGGCTGCAGAACTTTGAACAAACGGAGATCGCAGGATGAGCAAGTTAGAGCTCACTTACTGCCGAGTGCCAACAAGCTTGCAAAGTTAACCAAGGCTAATTTGACCACAGTCAGGCTACCTAGAGTCCTGTCAGACTATGAGAGTTGCGCCACGTCGGAATCCATATCTGATTGACTCTCAGATTTAAGCTCTGACTGAAGCTCCAAGATGCAAACAGGGGAATGCTCTGAATACTTTTCACACTCACTCATTCCACTCAATTATAGTACCATGACCACCGTAATTATTGTTTTCCCTTTCGCTCATAAATGTTACTCTGGAAATCATCTCTAACAGTAACGACCGCTGTTGTTTTGAATCATTACTTGACCTTTTTGATTTCGGGAACAGAGACCTTCGCCATTTGCATTTTGCCTCTTGAGCACTCCATGATCCGCTTCTACAATTTTTTTGAAGAAGCACGGACAAGGCTCATCTCTCTTAGTATCTAGAGGCTCCAAAAGTACCTCCTTGTACAAGCAAATGAGTGAACAGTTTCACCGTTGCTTGAGATGGGACATACATAGTCTATAGTAAGCAAGACATTACTTGAACACTGAGCCATAAAGTATTCACATTAATAATATTTTCTTTGAAAAAACTTAATAAAATTGGAGTGTCGTGCAGCTAATGGATAGCGCTTTCAGAAAAACTATTTTACCTTGTCACTTTACTTCAATCTGAGTCTAACAATAAGTTCAGAAAAGGAGGAAAAATAAGCATTTGTCTTACGGTGGTAGAGCTCGTTTCAGAAGTGTAGGCTGACCAAAACCATAATCATTGGCGAATTTTCAACTTTTGTTCCTTCAAATCAATACCGAATTTGCCCCTGACTGAATTCTTTTGTGTTTAAAGTTTTCCTCATTGAAAAGTGAACACTCAATTTCATTTTCATCGAGTAATATCAGAAATAATGTTGACAAATTCCAAAGATTATTATTATTATTATTGGTCTAGGTCCGCCTACACTTCTGAAACGAGCTCTAGTAGCATACTCTAAACAATGGCACAAGGTACAGATTAAACCAGCTGATACTTAAGAAGATTTAGGGAGCACAGGAAAAGAAGAAATTTTGATGAGGGCGTTTCCTTATCCAACAGATTTCAGGTTCTGAAATGGTTGAACTCAGATGCAAACAGAAAATTCAAGCCTGCAAAGATAATAATTGGGAACGTTTCGGTGGCTGTTTCTTCGTTAATCGTAGTTTTGATCCAGGAAGTTTCTCTGGGAGACCCATAGGTTTCCATACACCCCTCAAAAACTCAGACCCACCAGACTTAAAAAAAAAAAAAAAAACAAGCTGTGCCAGAGCCCGGGGCCGAATTCCTACCATCTAGGGCAAGATTGCAAACCACTACTTCCACTCGAGTTCGAAAAGACCGTGATAATCTCAAAGGTGTCATCAATACCATTATGACAGGGCGCTCTCAACTTATTGAGTCAATAACTCTGTGGCTATCGTTTTACATTAGATTTACTGAGGTGACCTTGATTGAGTCGACAAAGTTCACAAATATGCCAAGCATTGACTCGATTCAATGGTTCGCAATTACCCCCTGAACTGATGTTGAAAAGCCTTGGTAAGTGCTTGCCCTCACGGTGGCAAGAAAATGCCAATTACAAAGCTGGACCATGGATTAAATCAAGGATTACTAATTACTGTAGGCTGTCCCAAGAAAGATTGGGCTTGACAACTGTAGATTTGAATGAAAACATCAGGCCCGATCAAGTTGGCGAAAATTCCGACTTAAGTATGGTTAGCATAACCTCACTTTTCACGAATCCTTGCTTCTGATTAATCGGCGGTGCAGATTCGAGGCATCAGTTTAACTTAGGTATGACTTCGAGTAGTACAACTTGATTAGACCCCAGCTTCTTAACTGCTCCTAAACAATCAGGTTGCTCTATCCAAGGGTTAAAGCTGATGTTTTCAAGAAAGCCGAAAACTTGTCAAATCTAATCTTTTCTAGGACAAGCTGTAATGTTGACCTTGGTGAGGGCCTCAGAGCAGACGCATAATGAGTATCAGATTTCATAAAAACTCGCTGAACTACATAAACACACAACAAGATGTATTGATGAGGGGTTGGCAAAGAATTTAATAAGAGTTTGGCACACCTTGATGCAACCCTATGACCCACCAATGTGCTTGTGGACAAAGGCCCTGAATCAGCCCGAGCCACAAACACAAACTTGTTTAAAGTAAGAACACACCGACTAGTTCCGGCTCATTCTGATATCTTCAGTGTGTTTAGAAATCTGCAGCTCGCAGGAGATCTCAGCAAATTGGTACCAATCAGCCCTACTTACTTCTCAAAAGTTGGCGCAGACAGAAGATAGGTCAATAACCCAATTCTTAAGAAGCATTTCCTTTGCAAATGCAAAAGACAGAGAGATACCTGTAAAGCAAATGAGCAGCCTGTGAAAAGGACAACTCAACACGCAATGGGACATTGTCGAAACGAAAATTCGGCCTATAAAGCTGATACATTCAAGCGGTGGGCTTCATTAGATGGGTGGGCACTTCCGCAACTCAGTTGCTTAAAGTCTTTCATCTTCATAGACACCACTTTCGAGGACAAGGGGAATAATGATTTCTAAGAATGAGAGGGAAAATGATTGAGGATGCGAGATGGACGAAAGTCTGAGTCACAGATGACTCAGACTCAGAGTTCCGAGTAAGTTAGCTCTAATCCAGCTCTGGATCACCATGAGGTGGTGTGACATACAATAGATAATTTCAGGAGGAACATCTTTCATGGGATCTCACTACTTGTGGAAAAATAAATCAACAGACAACTTTAAGAAGATGGAAAGTTTCAAGAATTAATAAGATAACCGATTGAAAGAGAGATAAATACGCCAAAAGGTTCTAGGGAGAAATGTCGTTGGAGACTTTTCTTAAAGTTTGCTCAAACTAAGTTAGTAGGATAGAATCTCAATTTTACCTTGGATCCAATTTGATTACCGCACTGACCGGCTTGTAAATGAACGATTTCACGCATTTTTATAGGATAAAATAAAAGTTTTCAGAAAAAAGAAAAGAATTGCTTGAAGAATGTCGGTTGGCGGCACAGCTGAATTCTTCGATGAATGACAATCCGTAACGGTTTCCCGTCTCGTGTATGGACCACAGAAAATTTAAATGCAGAGAGACGTGCCAATGCAGTGAAGCGAAGCCAGAGGCACGGGTGCGCCGTGAGAGGCAGCAATCCCACTTACTCACTTTGTCTATCTCGCTGTAACAGACTGGGTAAAAAACGCGGTACAACGTACGCCGGGTTGCATTGCTCCAACGAAGTGGCGACGTTTTTATCTCACTTTTGTGTACATGTATCTAGGTATATTAGCTCAAAGTCTCACTTCTTTGTTGTGACATAAATAAACTTGGCGCCAGAATCAGAAATTTATTGTTCATATCGCGGTATTTTTCAACTACCGCGCCCTTCCCATTTTCAATTTAAATTTTTCAAGGAAGGAAGGCGATACATTGTTGTTTAAGGTACATTTTAATCATTTTATTTGACTTTTTTGAAAAAAAAAAGTAGGTCTCGACCACTCGCTAATGTGTTATAACCACTCTTGTTTTATTATCGAAACCTTTTGTCATAGATAAGTAATAAATATTAATACGGAAGGGGAGGGGGGAGATTGCCCATACGCTTTTTTTTTTTTTTTTTTTTTTTTTTTTTTTTTTTCAGTCTTCTCATGTGTTTGATCCCGGGTAACTCAGACCATGGAGCTCCTTGATGATCCATTTCCTTTAACAATCCAGGCAAATTTTGCGAGAAATTAATATAAACGACCTTTTTGTTCTTGCTCCTTTAATTCTCCATGAGAGGCGAAATTTTAAGATGTGCCAAATCTTATGGCCAAATCAGGGGCGTAGCCGGGGGAGGGGGGGTCCAGGGGGTCTGGACTCCCCCCCCCCATTGACACCAAAATTTGTCCTAAAAAAATGTCATTGTTTGCGTTTTCAGACAAATTTGACCAAATTAGTATCTTTGGACCCCCCCTTGACAATTTTCGGACCTCGGACCCCCCCCCCCCCTAGAAAAATTCCTGGCCACGCCACTGGGCCAAATGACCAAACAATTTTGCTTCCGAAATTTTCTGGGAAGGGGGTGTCTTGATAGCCTTCCCCTCACTGAGGGGAAAGCTGTTAAGACACCCCCTCCCGGCCCTCAGCCCCCTCCCTATTTACGCCTATGCGGACCAGGAAATGTGTGGCGAATTTGGGATTTTTGCCCCCTTCCTCCGGTGACCCTCCTTTTCTTTTTACTATCTTTCTTTCCCCTCTTTTCCCCATTTTTTAATTATTCGGAGGGGGCGGTCGGCGGTCGCCCCGTTCGCCTCTCCCCCGTATTCGTCAATGCAAACGTATATGTAGAGAGACGAGGTGCAGCGCCAAAGTACTTTCTTGTTTTATTTCTCAAAAAAAATTGTGACGTGACTCGACTGATGTGGTGCGTTTTTTATTCACCGGTGCAGCTCCGCTGCGCCGTAATGTTTTTTTCTACCGGTGCCCAAAATAATTTTTTAGTAGCGGTGCGATGCATCTGGTGCTGCTATGCACCGCTACTAAAACAACACTCCGGTGCGAACCAGTGCTGGAGCAGTCAGGAGCACCGAAAAAAACATGACGGTGCAGTGGAGCTGCACCGGTGCGCACACCGAAGGATAAAAAAACGCATCACTTCGGTGAAGCTTCAAAAGCTCCAGGTTATCCCGCCGTCACTCGCGCCCTAAAAACTTCCGCGAGTAGTCGCGCGGGGTCGTTTTCGACCCCAAAGTTCTTTCGTCCCATTTTAACATTGGCATTCAAAATTTTGATTTCAACCATGCAGAATAGTAATAAGTATGTCTTTGCAAAGCTTTTCACGTGAAAACTGGGTTTGAAAAAAGAATTTTACGTTCAGTAATTGCTATATTGTAATCTGTGTCGGAAAAACCCTAAAAATGTGATATTTTCCAGATTTTTATCGGTCAGCTGCCTTTAACTAGTTTTGAAACTCCTAAACCGAGGTTTTTTTACTTCTAGGCACTACTGAAGATAATTTCATGAAAAAAAAGTATGGGGTTATGGGGGCAAGTTTTCGAGATATACCCCCCTCAATACCCCTCCTATATTTAGTCCTAAAATTTTGGAGATGAAACCACTAACCATCTGAAAAACTTTATTTTTTACCGAATGAGATGGAATAAACGCCAATTAAGGTAAGCAAGATTCTATCAACCAACAAACGGAATCGAAATTGAGGATTCAGGGGAGGGCTGGAGGGGAAAAGGGGGTTGGGGGGGTTAGCAAAGTGGAGATCCTTGAAATTTTTTTTGCTGTGATCTTTTTGCTTTTCGTACATGATTCCAGATACCCTTTTTCACCTCCCTTCCGCTTTTCCCCTACCATCCACCTTCATTTCCCCTCTCATTCCCTTTTTTCCCTCCCCACTCCCCGCCCCATGTGATATAATCAAACTTTCGCAGAAAAAAACAAAAACATTTATGATAAGTGGAGTCGCGTGTAATCTGGCAACGCCGCATTTCGTGGATTCAAATGCATGAAAAAAGTCAAACTAATGGAGGTGCGCAGTGCATTCCCTCGAATCGACACTTTGCACGGGTTTGAATGGACAAAACGCAGTGCTGCCAGATCGCAAGCGGCACCGCACTGATTTAGGTAAAAATGGATACGTAAGAAATTGGGATAAACGAGTAATTTAGAAAAAAACAGTGAGAGCAAACATTAGATTTGCTGAAAGTATTGTAGTAAGTATAGAAAAGTAAAAAACCAACGGCAATCACATCCCGCAAGTGTAAACAAGGCACAGAATCCACGTTTACGGTATGTTCACTCAGTCACATTTTATGAACGTGAGTAGTCGCGCGGGGTCGAAAACGACCCCAAGCAACTTTGACGCGTCCGTGCTTCAAAACGAATGATTGAATTAAGTTCATACTAACAGAGTGGGTAGTCCAAACCCTTGAAGGAAGGTACTGAAACGGACGAGCTAAAACTTTAAAATTTTCATGGACAAAATTGCATTTTTCTGACACCTGGGGTCGTTTTCGACCCCGCGCGAGTGATGGCGGGTTATCGCCCCGGTATGAATAAAAAAAACGCACCATTGCTTCTCAAAAGCACTTTGGATAACTCATATTACTGTTACGCGAGTCGCTTTAATCAAAACAAAAGTCTCAATCTCAACTCAAATCAAACGGTAAATCATGTCTGAAGCAAAATGGAAGAGGAGTGAGTGAGGAATAACAGGGGGGAAATTGTTCGGTGGGGGAGGTGGTTCCCCATAGCGGGTCTCAGTCCGGGCGTCAATGTCTCATCTCAGTCCACGCCCCTAATTGTTATCCGACTCAATCTGTGTGTGTGTGTACTTCATTTACAGCAAATTTTGGTGCCTTGCAAGGGACATCATGCGATGCTCGGAACCCAGACTATGAACCAAATCAACACCTAGTACAATATAAGGTACTGTGAGACACAAGTTTTTTTTTTTTTTTTTTTTTTTTTTTTTTTAATTTGCCACTTGCAGTTATGAATAATAATAAATATTGGAGGAGAGGGTCACTTAGACTTCATTTACACGCAAGATACATTCCTAAACCTTGTGGATTATAGATACCTTTTTTAAAACAATAGTATGTTATCGTGATGACATCATCACATGAAAAAGATCGCTACTTCTTCCCAAGTATCTCTCTCATTCTCACTTAACCCCCCTATTGCTATCACACGACCAGGGGCGTGCCGTGGGGGGGGGGGGGGGGGGCATATGTGGTTACCCTTGCCACGGGCGGCACTCTCCGACTCTCCGTGGGCGGCAAAATCAGGGTGAACAACCCAAAAATACTCATTACATTCTAACAACTTCTAAAACACAAAAAATGAATTGAACGAACGATATTGCGTTTTGTTGTGTATTTTGAGACCCATTTACCGACTTAAGAACCAAAAGGGGCCAACCTTTTTTTTTTTTTTTTTTTAGAAATAAAAAAGAAATCAGCTGTTTGAGAATATATGAATGTAGGATATTTTTCTCTATCAAAATTTCGACGTAATTGGCTGAAAGGGTTTATAAATGAGAAAAAAATAATTAAATACATTTTTGAAAGGATTGTCCTTCGTGAAATAAGAAGGCGAATAGAAAGTTTGAAACGTTTAAAGTAGCAACTATACATATGCTTTTTCCTTAGAACATGAATTATGTCGAAGGAACAATAATTTTTAAATGGCGCAAAGCGCCAAAACAGCAAAACAGCACATTTGCGTACGAATACGTAGGAGGAGGTAAAAACTTTGCCTTCCCCCCCCTCCGGTTACCCAGGTTCGTGTTCGCTAAAACTGCCACTTAAAGATGCGTACCGTATTTACCCACGGATAGTGCGCACCTAAAAATCAATTTTTTGCCGAAAAATCGGGGTGCGCACTATACGCGGGGTCTTCGCGCAATCAGCCCCGTAAACAGTCGGTGAAGCATGAATACAAACACCAATGCTTTCCTCTGTTCAACTATGGCGGAGCACACCCGTTATCGCGACGAAAAACTAGTTTCTTATCGGGAACTAGATCGCGAGATCGCGTTTCAAATGCGCGCATGCGCGTATACAACTTGTTTTGTTTATTTCCGCTCCCCGTAGGCCCGTACGAAATCAGAATGTCTTCCCCTCGCCCGAGACGGGTGGCGCGTCGTGAGGGTGTAGGCGTGGCTACAACAGAGATAACAGGGTGCCGTGCATTATTTTGCGTGCTCAGCCAGCAAGCGCTTGCACGCGCCACATGTCACGGGTTGCGGAAGTCGAGGTCAACCGGTTTCTTATCAGAGAGGGGAGGGTTACCTATCTTATCTGCCATCTATTCGTATTGTTACGCAAATTAGGGTTATGTTTTGATTGACAGGTGTTTGATTTATTGCTCTGGTGGGCTGTAATAGTGCGCACTATACGTGGGTTATGGTTTTTTTTTTTTTTTAGCTCCAAAATTTAGGGTGCGCACTATACGCGGGGGCGCACTATCCGTGGGTAAATACGGTATTTATGTATAAGTAGCCGGCAGCCCGACTTCGTTCGGGCGGGGGCTGCTTTATCAAGGACCCCTAATCTGTCATGCCTTCATTTTTCCTTTATTCTTCTTTTCTATTTTTTTGTTTTACTTTGATCATTTGATTTAATTTTTTTTTTTTTTTTTTTTTTTTTTTTTTTTTTTTTTTTTTTTTTTTTGCGTTCATCATATACTTAATGGTCATCAAGGACCCCTAATCTGTCATGCCTTCATTTTTCCTTTTTTCTTCTTTTTTATTTTTTTGTTTTACTTTGATCATTTGATTTATTTTTTTTTTTTTTTTTTTTTTTTTTTTTGCGTTCATCATATACTTAATGGCCATCACGCAATATAAAATGTAATGTTTAAAAAACACAAAGAGTGAATAAACGGGTGTGAAATGAAGTTTACAATTTTTAATCAGAAAATTGCATAAAAAGTTTCTCCTCCGGCGCTCCTATTTTCAAATTTTGTTGGTGTGCTTACCCCCCCCCCCCCCACCCCCCCCCCCCGCCCCCCACCCCCAAAAAAACTTTTCTGGATCCACCACTGGAGCCAGCCAGGGACTTCATTGTCCACTTATCAACCTGTCTCTCTTGAACGCATGCATTCAAAAGTGCGAGAAAAAGAGATAGTGCATGTGAGGGAGAAAGAAAATTTAAATCGTATGAGTCTGAAGTCAGGTGTAACTCTGCTCATCCAGCATCGCCGTGACTGTGCAATACTGCCATCACCTCAATACCTCGTCCGTGAAAAATGTGGCACTCCTGGAACATAAGGCAACACAGAGACAGCTGTCGTATTTTCTTCATAATCGACCGAACCGATCAGCTGACAGAAATGCACTGAAAACACGATGCAATGTGTCAACGTCGCAATCGTCTCTCGCACTTTAAAAACGGTTGCTATGGCGATACCTTTACTCGACACGAAGCCCTCCAAAAATTTTAGAGGAAGATCTGTCCAACTCGCGACCGCGGATCCGTCTTACCGTCCCATACCCTGCGGAAATTGATGTTTCGACGATCAGGGACGGCAAAACAAAACCCCGGGCCCCGGGATACGCCGCACCAAGCGAAATTTTGAGCCGATCGGCGGCACCGCAGTCATCTTAAGGCGGAAAAACGGATTTCAGAAAATCGCCCCTCCCGCGCGACCCGACCGACACTATACTTTGCGAAAGTCCCTCCTTAATGTTCACCTTTACACCCAAACGGACCCGCTGACCGAGTTTCGCAATCCCACGATCAGGGGTATGGGCTGTACCTTGTCCCCCGGAAACCCCCGCGAATTCACGTTTTTAGGCGCCCCTCCCTTCCCGTGGTCCGATCGGGATCCGGAAGCCAACGGTAGACGCGTGTTGACGCCCCGCTTCGTGCCAATCCCAAGTGCGTGACCCGAACGAAGCGGCGCGGCGTCCAGAGCATAAAAACTGAAATCAGAAAAGCGTCCCTCCCGCCGCGCTGCCTCGAGGGGTCGTAGCGGGACGGACCAGGGATGAAAATGACCCTCTTGTAGAGCGGTACACGTGGGTCGCGATGCAGGACCGTAGGGCGGAGGGTCGCGCCCGAACGGGACGAGAACGCGGCGGCCGAGAAACCGATTTTCACCTTTATCTTCATTATACAGGGTGTTTCTAAAACTTACGTCATGCTCTCTACCACGTATTTTACAGGTCAAAATAAGACTCCCCCCCCCCCCTATAAACATGTGTCCGAAAATGCCTCTACTATTTTGCGCCAGAGCCCTCCAAAGTTTTCAAAAAAAGTTGGAAAAGGTTCATAACTTCCAAGGTATTTGTCAAAACTTCAAAAAAATTGGGGTTAGAGGGGTTTTTTAATACTAGTTTTTCACTATTGTGGTCAAAAACGTATTATCGTTTGATGGATTGGCTGCAGGGGGGGGGGGGGGGGGGGGGTAGTCGATTTTCAAACCTTCATAACTTTTTTGATAGTTACTTTTTTGAAAATCTGATTGCACAGGCTGAAAGTACGTAAAAAAAAAAAAAAAAAAAAAAAAAAAAAACGCGGAAAATGTACATTTTAAACTGTCACCAAAATGCAAGGTTAATGCGCTAAACTGGATCACAAAAGAAACAAGCTTCTCAAAATCGCCGCCACCGAAAGAAAATAGCCCGACATCTATGTTGCGGAAATTGTCATTCAAGAAATTGAAGGGGCACTTGATGTCCATTCCAATCGTGGCTCTCGGCTAACAGAAGTTCAACGACAGTGATTGTTTAGTGAGAGTACACTGTCTGTTCGCTCAACCAATAAATAACTTGGCAACCTTGCAACAGCGAATAGGAAATGCTCTTGATACAATTAGCAACACCTTTGCGATCTTCCACAGAGTTTGCCGTTCTATGAGAAGACGAATGCAAGCCTGCATTTTTGCAGACACTGCTCATTTTGAACAATTTTTATAGGTAAGAAATGGAAAGTTCCGATTAAGTTTAATTTGTGTCTCAGTTTGTATGAGCAGTGGCGTCATTTGAGGGGGGGAGGGGGCAGGGGGCACCCCCCCCCCCAAGGATTTGAAGTCAGGCTCAAAAACGGGAACAAATTATATTGATGAGCAAAAAAAAAAAGGTCATCAGATTTTGCCCCCCCCCCCAAGCCGGCTCTAAGGCTCAAATTATAGTGATGAGCAAAAAAAACAAAAAAGAAAAAAAATCATCAGAATTTTGCTTCCCCCCCCCCACCCAAGCCAGACTCGAAATGACACCCGTGTGTGTGAGTGTGCGCGCGCGTGTGTTAGGGGGAGGGGGGGGGGGGTGTCAAGAAATGCTCGACTTAACAATCGTTCAAATCGCTGTCGTTGAGCTTCTGCAGTTAGCAGAGCAGAGATCGAGTCACGAATTCACGATTGGAATTGACATCAAGCGCCCCTTCAATTTCTTGAATGGAAATTTTCGCTACGTAGATGTCGGGCTATTTTCTTACGGTGGCGGCGATTTTGAGAAGCTTGTTTCTTTTGTGATCCAGTTTTGCGCGTTAACCATGCATTTTGTTGAAAATTTAAAGCGTATATTTTCCGGTTTTTTTTTCTTTTCTTTTTTTTACATACTTTCAGCCTGTGCAATCAGATTTTCAAAAAAGTAATTAGTAAAAAAGTTATGAAGGTTTGAAAATTGACTACCCTCCCTGCAGCCCCTCCATCAAACGATAAGACGTTTTTGACCACACCAGTGAAAAACTCGTATTAAAAAACCCCTCGAACCCCAATTTTTTTGAAGTTTTGACAAATACCTTGGAAGTTATGAACGTTTTTCCAACTTTTTTTGAAAACTTTGGGGGGCTCTGGCGCAAAATAGAGGCATTTTCGGACACATGTTTATAGGGGGAAAAAAGTCTTATTTTGATCTGTAAAATACGTGGTAGAAAGCATGACATAAGTTTTAGAAACACCCTGTATAGATACTCGCCTCGCCCCGAATCAAGACACGTGTGTAGGTAATCGATAAATTACGTTGTTTATGTTTACCTGATCCCCACAAATGAGCGTTGAGAGTAATTATCATAGAAACCACAGAAAAAAGAGGAACCACCTTAGCTCCGTATCGGTGGCGAGCTTGGAGTATACATATTACATGTATGTACTTACTCCTGCGGATGTTCACTTCGATGTTCTTGCTCAGAGAGTCAGAGCTCGGCATCGTATCCGTGATTTGATCTTCTGCTCCCCGCCTCTTTCTCCTTCTCCAGTAAACTTTGTAAGGAAGGGGGAATAGGGAGGGGGAGACGATTCATTCATAGGTACTGCGGTTTGTTAGTCGTAAACTCTCAAGTACCCCACGGGACATCAGCATTTTTACTTTTTTTCTGTTTCCGAGATATTTCCGTGATTTTTCGTTTTTGCCGAACGGCCGCGGTACAGTTTTCGATAAATTGACGTGCGATGAACTAGCTTGGTATCAATTGCTGAGCCGTGCGGCTTGCATTCATATTTGGGGGTAAAGGTTCAAACTTCAAAAACCCAGTGTTTACCATCTCGCCGATTAGGAATTCATATGTGTGTATATCGTTTGTTATATTATTATTTATTTATCTATCTATCTATCTATTTATTTATTTATTTATCCATTTATCTATCTAATTATCTATTTATTTATTTATTTATTTATGTATTTATTTATTTATTTATAGTAGTAGTATAGTTGTAGTTTTTTTTTTTTTTTTTTTTTCTCGGACGTCTGTGCGGAAAAAATTTCTTGACCAAATTTCCTAGACTATCGCGTCGCGAGCCTAGGGGTATGTGGGTTTGGTGTTCATGGCGTGTTTATTTAAGAGGTGCCGCGCCGTAGCGAATTTAGCCATTTACACCTCCATAATCTAGGTTTTAAAATAAAGCCTAAACTCTACAAGGTTATACCTATCTTAACGCAATTTTAATTCTTGAAATGCTCGATTTATCTATTTGTGTACCTATTTATTTATTTATTCATTTATTTATTTATTGGTTTATTATTATGTATATTTTTTAAAGTGATCACTCGTATAATGGGTCTGTTTTTGACCCTTTTTTTTCTTTTCAATCCTTTTTCTTAACCCTTCACTGCATGATTTTTTTTTCTCAAGCAAATGTGGATTTTTCAATGTATTTGACCACCTAATGGTGGTCAAATACATGGGAAAAATAGTGAAAAAAATAATTTGACGGTTTTTCGGTCAAAATTCTCTTTTTTCTATTTTTCACTCGTTTTTTAAAAGTGATATAACACCATAAGAAATGGCGGGAATTTTTTTTATTTATTTTTTTTTAAATTTTCAAAAAAAAAAAATTATACTTTAATTGGATTTTTCAAAAAGCCAATGCCGGAAACTTTATAAAAATAATCAAAATGTGGTCAGTTTGGATACGGGGGCAAATTTTCCCCCTGACATGATTTCGATCACGAACCCTTCACTGCATGATGTTTTCTTTCAGCCAATTTTTTTTTTTTTTGTGTGAGCTCAAAATATACCTTCTCCCGCGTTGACACACCATGTGCCGAAGGCATATCTAAAAACCTGTATTTTATATGAGCGTTTGAAGAATTTGTTCCACCGGTGGAACCCCATGCAGTGAAGGGTTAAAGTGCAGTATAGAGGAAAAGAACTTACAGTTTTTTTCCATAATTTGTTTCCCCCTACCACGGGATCTTGATTTAAAATGATTTGAAGGTTGCAAACATTTCGAGCGATTTGAAAAGGTTCGCGTTTGGCGAGAAACTGGCGATTGCATTATTGCAGTGTAGGACATCCGGTAGGTAGTTCACTTGCATGGCATTATGACCATTGAAAAGGCTTTGGTTTTAAAAAATTAATTCTATTTGCTAGACCGTTAATGGTCCTTGTAATGTAATTAGTATTTCTGGTAATGTGGACTGATTAATCTACAATTCGCAACACTGGCGCGGATCTATGTACTACCATTGCACAATCGGCAGTTTCGCGCCATTACTGGCATTTTCAAATTCATTTCGCTCTTTTAAGTATTGCTAATTTTTCGCAATTAGAGAGGACGTCTCAGAAGTTTCCGTTGTTTCCATCGGTTTCCTCGTGACATTTTACTTAAGAATGTATTATTTCTACCTCTATAGCACAAATGACGGTGATGTGCAACAGACCCATTCATATATGTAATGGGTATACCGTGACACACTGACACCCAGCGGCGGCTCGTGCAATGTGGCATCAATAGATTTCTTCCATTTAAAACTGTGTAAAATAATCGATTACATGGTGAGGCGCAGCGCCTCACCTAGTATCGATCTTTTTCATACGTTTAAATGGCAAAAGTGCACGGTTGCCAGATTGCACGAGCCGCCAGTGGCGGCCCGCCACTGCTGACACCGCGTCTCTTAATGGTCGATTCTTGATGAGTTATACTGTATTATTTGGTGGGAATCTCCTATTATTATCACAGAATAATACACTCAGAACGGAAACTCCCATGAGAGCCAATGGAAGCAAGTTTGGAATTTAACGGCACCAATAGGCAACGCTGTGGTCCTATATCCGACATGGCGGACGGGATTGATTTGTGTTGAAACTCATTTATTTCTTTAAATTCTGGAATGAAATCTTAGTTCCCGGCCTCACTTTTATTCTACTGGCATTTCAGAATGAAAATTTCGCGGATCATCTCCTATATTTTCTTTTTCGCGCGCGAATCCAGCTGTAAACACCCTACATCCCAACATGGCGGACTCGGAATGAATTTGCTTCAAAATCCGACAGAGTTTCCGTTCTGATTGTATTATTCTGTGTTAATAGTGCCCACCACCGGCCACCGCTAACATTATATGCTCGCGCATTTAACAGAAGTTTGTGAGTTTTTAGTGCTACCACAATTATTTTCTATTTATTTTTATTTTTATTTTCATCGTTGTTTCATTTCTATACATCGTTTTGCTCAAACCATCGTTGTTTTTACATCGAAATTGACCTTAAAACTGCTTACCAGCAAAAACGTGTGACAACGAGAAAGTAAAAAAAAGGTTGTCAACTTTGAAGGTTGATAACCCTTTACAGACCAGGTTTGATCAAAAGAACGCCACTCTTCTGTTAATATAGGGAGGGTAGTTAACTGTTCGTACTCGGGGGAGTTGGAATTGCCTATACGATGAATTGAAGGCGCGCCCGAGCGAAACCTTATCTTGTAAGTGTCGACATCCAAAATCGCGTTTATTCTGAATCATCATACTGCGATGCAATGTGTAATAGACTTGAGGAGACGAGTTAATTCGGGCTTTGCCTATAGGAGGTTAACAGTTTGTCAAATATGAACAAGATGTGTCCCTCCCCCCCCCCCCCCCCCCAAATTAACCTAAATTGAGAGTAAAAAAGGACATTAATTAGAGCCATCAAGGATCTCATAATGGTCAGAGTTTCCAAGGGCCATCAAACGCATGAGAATAAGCAAAAAAGAAATAAAGTAATTACACCCCCCCTTTCCTCCTGGCAAGACCGCCTGATCCTGAAATGACAAATGACGCCACCGATTGAAACATATTCATAAATATATGTATACATGATGCCTCTCACTCACCTGGGTGCTTATGGCGCAATCGAGTGAAGCACGTACCAGCACCAGAAAATGCAATCCTACCGATTCTAATTTTTTGATTCGATTCTCGATAACTGAAGAGGATAATCTTTTAAATCCGCTTAATCCTCTCTTTGAAAGTCTATAATATTTAACTTGCCTATAGATTAAAGTATCGTACGATTTCCTATGTGATCTTGAGTTTTCAAGACACCCACTCACTTATGAACGGTGCACAGATTCGTGCGATATGTTCAATGCTAAGGTCATTCCATTTGGCGATTACCCATCACGCTTTGCATATCCACCAAACTGTAGGTAGGTATGACCAGGATTTGGAAAACAATTTTTTTTTTTTTTTTTTTTTTTTTTTTTTTTTAGTGCAAGAAAAGGCCTGTGAAAAATAACGCGTTGTGTCGTGTAGTGGTGTAAACGCGAGGTGCTTGAGGGAGGGGGGGGGGACTTGTACATGTGCAACAATTTTTACCCTTAGTTAATCGACTGATGATTAATTAAAAAGAAACGTGTGCAGTGGAAGTAAAAAACGAAATTTAAAGTAAACTTACTTGAATTTGTTCATGTTGCGTATAAATTGACCGCACGCGATGCTTTTAGTCCCGATTTGTAAAAAAAAACCGCATTTATCCATCCAGGCTAGCTTGATCCAAAAATTCCTGAAAGAAACTACGGCTCCAAATTGAGATAAAAAATAGTGGTTTTGCGCCATTCTGAATTATTGACAATGAGCGTTTTTTTGCGGGGTGCCAAACCCTAGCTTTATTTGAGGGAGGAAGTAAAAGGCAGTGAGAAACTCGACAGTTTAATTATACATCCCTCATCGAGATATTGGTCGCTCATAAAAAGACAAAGACACAACACTTTTGATTTATAAGGCAATAAGTGACGAATATCTTTCGCCGTTTCAAAATCTTATTGGTGGTTCGAAGTTTGTAAAGAGACAGCGTTCTCCTAAAGCCTCCATTTTTGACTGATTGCAACTACAGTAAACAGTTCCTGTTTCCTTGGCAACCGATGATGACCTTCCAACAGTGGCGCAACGTGGAACCTGGCAACCTGCAGTGGCGCCTGGCGCAGCGAGCAATTTGACAATGTTGCAGTCCGACCTTTTAAACCCATGAAAAAGATCGGACTATAGGGTGTTCGGTGAATACCTTTGCATTTGACCATATACATGAATCTAAATGGACCCAATACAATGTTGCCTAATTGCACGCAACACCTTCACGACTGTAAATGGAATTTCGACTGTAAATGGAGAATCGGGGACACGAAGTTGCGCGATATGGCCGTGACACAAACGTGGCGCGCCACTGTTGCGGTACTGGTCAAAGACTATTTTCGAGCGTAAATAATCTTTGCATTGGCCGGGGACTTGTAACTGACTTTTTGAATCGCCATTCGCCATCTTCTTCATTGTTTACTCTTTTTTTTCAAGTTGAGTTTTTAACTTTTTGGGTTTTGTTTATGCTTTTAACCTGCTTGGAATGCTCTCGGTGTCCAACTATTTCTTCGTGATTTGATACTAAAGTTATTGTCGACCCAATTCGGAATGGAAGTGAAGTTACTCTCTAATAAGTATTTGATTTTAATGATGGCGTAAGTGGACTCAGAGAACGTCTATTAATCACAGGAAATTCTAGATTTATTCTGGTAAGTTGCTTCTTTCCACCTTCTCATTTATTTACTGTGATTTTATTTGTCTTCCAGTCTAGATTTTGATTTTTCCAGGTCGGTCTCTATTTTCTCAGATTTAGACAGCTATCAATTCCCGTTTCAACATCCCTCTCTTAGCTCAATTTATCCGTTTTGATTCAGTTATGGAGGTCTTTGCAGACATTCATGAAACATCAAGTGAGGAGAGCAAGTCTCTCTACGATGCATTTAAACCCCTTTGTATAAGCTACATGTATATCTCGCCAAACGTCTGAGGAAATGATCAAACTATGGAGTTTTTTTTCCGATCTTATGCTTCAATTGATGCTTGTGTTGGATCGAAATCAAACAGACTCCTAATTCTGATGGCAGTGATGGCTCCTAGATCGACTTCATCTGATGCCCATGACCATGGATCCAGTGGCCTCTGAAGCAGTCTGATTGGATGGGCTTCTTTGTTTACAGTTTTGTTTACTTAGGGCAATTTTCCTTATCTCTTCAAATTGAATCAAATATTGCCATAAACCCTTCGATGGATTGCTGGCTTTTTGTTGCATATTTAAAAGTTTGTGATCGTTTGGTGTGGTTGAAAAAAATAAACCTGCGCTGATAGGTTCAGAACATTTAGGTTTCTTCGGCTCTTGTGAAAATGTCAGCTTCTAACTGCTAACAGTGCCATTTAGTTCGTAGTAGAATGTAGATGATGCTTTCATAAGAGCCACTGCAAATGCATTGTTCAATCTTTCTGAATAATTCAGAGTGAGCTATGTTGAGAGTGTTGCCAGAAGGTGTAATGCTGACATCTTCTGAGCATCAGGTGCTGACAAATAAGAGTTCCTACGTCTGATACGCGTCTGGGAGCGGTTGGTAAACTGTGAGTCCTAACTCTTTGCTAACCAACCGCTCATCGATAAATTTTTTATGCTATGGCTTAGTAAGCACTAAACTTTACTTTTTCTCTTTGAGTTTCATTTCCTTCATGAGTCCTTTATTCCTTTATTCCATTTTTTCCATTATTTATGTCACTAATTTGCACATCTCCTTTTCATCATCTTTTTTTTTTGCAGATCTCAAAAATGGGCAAAGTTTGGATACCCCAGTGACGTTTGTAGCAAAGAAGAAACACCGCTTCTTTTTCAAAAAAGCACAGAAGGATTGGCTCTGATCACTGCCTACCCATAGACTTCACAGCCTGGCTCTCCTGTTGCTGCCTCTGTCACCTACATTATACCAGGTACTATGTTATCAGTATGCACTTCCTCTTCGCGTTCGAGAAGAAGGTTTTGATGAAAAAAATTAATGGTGAATCTTATCTCGTGTGTTCAAGAGGTGGAAGCAAAAGTACTATCTCTCTCCATGAACTATCCCGTCAACTTAATGCATCGTTTAATGCATTCGTATTTTTTTGACACAGTCGCAATTTTTAGAGAAAATGGCAGCTGCTGAAGTCAAGTAGGTATTTTTTGTTCAAAGTCACCCAACTATCAGTTGTCTTCCATCCATCAACTTTTGAAACTTCAACAAAATTGTGAAGGATTGACCAAGCTGGGCTTCATGTAAATGAGAGGCTTCTTGGAGTGTTCGGTGCAGCGCAAAGTACCTTGTACCCTGCTGTTTCGCGGCGTACACAAATACTAAGGAAAAGTTCCTTTCCACCTTTGCCACAAACTTCATAGTAGATGTCGTTTCACAAGTCCTAGACTGATAATCTTTGGAATTTTTCAATTTTAATTTTCTTATTACAAAATAGAAATTGATAAAAATTTAATCCAAACATTGGCTTTTTATTTAGGAAAGCTTTGAAATCAAAAGTTCAAAGTCTGACTTGAAGGAATGGAAATTAATAAATTCACCGAAGGTTATGGTCTAGGTGCGCCTACACTTCTGAAACGAGCTCTACCAGCGTAGTAGTTTGGGCCAGAAGAAACGAATATAAGATTTAGAAATGCTGCGCGTTTCCGTTTCAATGTAATGAAAACTGCTGTCCGTTCATTACTGGCATGAAGGTTATCATTCTCGGTTGTATGTTTTTTCTACTCTGCGTCTACCTATGTCACTTACTGAGAAAGTTAACAACCAATGCTGAAAGTGGTACTTCTTTGCTCAACCAAAAAACACATTTGTTTATTTTGTAGAAGTAGTGTTGATATACAATCTTTCCTCATTGACTAATGTCTTGTTCTGTTTTCAGCACCACAAACAATGGAAGAAGCAATGGATGTTGAATTGTTCCGGACAGAAGCGAAGTCATTAAATGGCAGCGTTATCTTTGCTGAGAATTAGGTGGGTAAAGATGTCCTTATTTTTGTAAGAGCAGAAGCAGTTTGCGTTTTGGGTTCTGACAAGTATTGGTGCTTGCTTCCATATTGCATCAAAGCACATTGATGAAAGGTAGCAACAATTCAAAACTTGGCTCTGACCAACCGCTCACCGATGCCTTTTGAAGCAATTCGGAAGCAGGCACAGCTGTCCGCTACTCGTCAGAATCGGATACTTAAAATGTTTCTGCTCAAGACCTACTTTTTTCTACTAGATATACTGCCGAAATCTGCCGCTAGTGCCAAATATCTATTGTTCTCGCTAGCCAATGGGTAATGAAAGCATAGGTATATCTTAAGCAGTGAATACATACGCTCAAGTTTCAGAATGTATTATTTTCTAATAGATGTTAGAGGCCGTTTCAGATACCTTCGGTTCTGACAGTTCTTTGTTTACATGCGTGGAAGGACGATTTTACGTCTCCCATGCAGGCTCGTTACAAGGTTACCATCCGCATGAAAACTTTGGCCCCGCTCACTGCGCGGAAAACTGGAGCTTCTTGCCGTTTAATAGATTCGGATAGTCATCATGAATCGTAAATCTTTCATTATTCACTAATTACGATAATTAAGCGAGTCTATTATGCCGATCACGCAGCAAAAAGTTCTGATGTTTCGCGCAGTGAGCGGGGTCAATGCTTTCACGCGGATGGTAACACTGGATTCCGTGCATGTAAACAGAGAACTGTCAGACCCGAAGCTATCTGAAACGGCCTCTACACATCTTTCTTGGGATTGATAATGATGGGGGCCACAAATGCTTTTAATTTTGATACTGTTCAGTGTTCTTAGTATAATTACCACTGGTTTTCAAAAGCACCTAGTGATTAATAGTAAATAAGTTCCTTTCATAACCTACTGTAAATTGTGATGTTTTCTGTTTGTCTGCAATAGGTTTCTGTCTGATAGCTGCTGAGCAGACTGTGCACTTGGTCTCGAAAAATAACATTTTCTGATGGATCTTTTCTAAAAACAAGTTTTATTCAAGATTGACAATCAAGAGGACTTGGTATTAACTTCGGAAGCGATTTTATATGGGGGCATATTTTCCTCTCCTTCTGATCAGCTGTTAATTAATATATATTAATTAAAGTTTGGTCTATCACTATCAAATAAAAAGCATGTGTCTTGCAATCATTTAATCGTTTGATTCTCTATTGTTTTGACAACTGTTCCAATGATGGGAAGTATTTTGTAAACTTTCTTAGGTAGTTTATTGTATCTGTCATTTGTGTTTCAAATTTATTATGAATAAATGTCAGAAATGTTCGCTACTGTCAAATTTGAAATCTGTTATTTTAAAGTTTTATTTTCTTCACTGCGTTCGTTAATGGAGAATTGCCCATTTCCGCTACCTGTCCCTAGCTCTTCACTGAGCCTTATGAATCGGGCCAGCAAGTCTTGACCTTATTTTTCTTTTTCCTTGTCTGCATAAGCATATTTACAGCAGTAAAATATTTCTGTGTCATGAATAAGTAATTTGGAATGAACTTGTATCCGAAAAATTGCCTTTAATTCAAATCAAAATTTAAGTAGGCTTCATTTCTGTTGGATGGCAGTCACACAACTGAAAACTTGCTTTGAGAAGGTAAAAGAAGTCGAACATTTGTCTTGAATAATGTCTTAGGTTGATTTGCCGTTAAAAATGCATGGCTCCTCAACTTATTATGAGTAGCGCTATTGTTGGGAATGGGAAAAGTACATAATTACCTGCCCTGATTGATTTATCGCTGAATGAAGTTCCACTAAGGGAAGGAAGCAACATTGTCTAATTAATTTTTCCTTTTTCAGCCCAAGTACTCAGCACAATTGAGACTGTCCGGAATCGCTCTTTTTTCACCGAAAGTGCTCCAGCAAATAATTCCTCTTTTCTTAGCAATTATTCCCTTCCTCTTCTTGAAATGGGGCCTTTTTCTTTTCAAGTTAGGAGGAAAAATTGCTTTGACGAGACGAATTTTCTTTTGGAGTTCTGAAAGTAAGAGCCAGACTGCCTGACAGTCCATTGTGCTGAATACGGGCTGAAAAAAAACCAAGTCCCACTGGCCCCGGAAAGGGGAAAAGCCGCAACCCGCCATACAGCCTACCCCCTGGCCGCTCACCGACGCGTTTAGTTCTCGATGTTCCCGTGACACAAAGCGGCGCGCTACGATCGCGGGCAAAACCTTGTCAACGGTTGGTAACACGGGAGTCGGCCTTCTTCTAGTGGTGTGTTCGTTGGTCAGAGCTCGGCATCGTATCCGTGATTTGATCTTCTGCTCCCCGCCTCTTTCTCCTTCTCCAGTAAACTTTGTAAGGAAGGGGGAATAGGGAGGGGGAGACGATTCATTCATAGGTACTGCGGTTTGTTAGTCGTAAACTCTCAAGTACCCCACGGGACATCAGCATTTTTACTTTTTTTCTGTTTCCGAGATATTTCCGTGATTTTTCGTTTTTGCCGAACGGCCGCGGTACAGTTTTCGATAAATTGACGTGCGATGAACTAGCTTGGTATCAATTGCTGAGCCGTGCGGCTTGCATTCATATTTGGGGGTAAAGGTTCAAACTTCAAAAACCCAGTGTTTACCATCTCGCCGATTAGGAATTCATATGTGTGTATATCGTTTGTTATATTATTATTTATTTATCTATCTATCTATCTATTTATTTATTTATTTATCCATTTATCTATCTAATTATCTATTTATTTATTTATTTATTTATGTATTTATTTATTTATTTATAGTAGTAGTATAGTTGTAGTTTTTTTGTTTTTTTTTTTTTCTCGGACGTCTGTGCGGAAAAAATTTCTTGACCAAATTTCCTAGACTATCGCGTCGCGAGCCTAGGGGTATGTGGGTTTGGTGTTCATGGCGTGTTTATTTAAGAGGTGCCGCGCCGTAGCGAATTTAGCCATTTACACCTCCATAATCTAGGTTTTAAAATAAAGCCTAAACTCTACAAGGTTATACCTATCTTAACGCAATTTTAATTCTTGAAATGCTCGATTTATCTATTTGTGTACCTATTTATTTATTTATTCATTTATTTATTTATTGGTTTATTATTATGTATATTTTTTAAAGTGATCACTCGTATAATGGGTCTGTTTTTGACCCTTTTTTTTCTTTTCAATCCTTTTTCTTAACCCTTCACTGCATGATTTTTTTTTTCTCAAGCAAATGTGGATTTTTCAATGTATTTGACCACCTAATGGTGGTCAAATACATGGGAAAAATAGTGAAAAAAATAATTTGACGGTTTTTCGGTCAAAATTCTCTTTTTTCTATTTTTCACTCGTTTTTTAAAAGTGATATAACACCATAAGAAATGGCGGGAATTTTTTTTATTTATTTTTTTTTTAAATTTTCAAAAAAAAAAAAAAATACTTTAATTGGATTTTTCAAAAAGCCAATGCCGGAAACTTTATAAAAATAATCAAAATGTGGTCAGTTTGGATACGGGGGCAAATTTTCCCCCTGACATGATTTCGATCACGAACCCTTCACTGCATGATGTTTTCTTTCAGCCAATTTTTTTTTTTTTTGTGTGAGCTCAAAATATACCTTCTCCCGCGTTGACACACCATGTGCCGAAGGCATATCTAAAAACCTGTATTTTATATGAGCGTTTGAAGAATTTGTTCCACCGGTGGAACCCCATGCAGTGAAGGGTTAAAGTGCAGTATAGAGGAAAAGAACTTACAGTTTTTTTCCATAATTTGTTTCCCCCTACCACGGGATCTTGATTTAAAATGATTTGAAGGTTGCAAACATTTCGAGCGATTTGAAAAGGTTCGCGTTTGGCGAGAAACTGGCGATTGCATTATTGCAGTGTAGGACATCCGGTAGGTAGTTCACTTGCATGGCATTATGACCATTGAAAAGGCTTTGGTTTTAAAAAATTAATTCTATTTGCTAGACCGTTAATGGTCCTTGTAATGTAATTAGTATTTCTGGTAATGTGGACTGATTAATCTACAATTCGCAACACTGGCGCGGATCTATGTACTACCATTGCACAATCGGCAGTTTCGCGCCATTACTGGCATTTTCAAATTCATTTCGCTCTTTTAAGTATTGCTAATTTTTCGCAATTAGAGAGGACGTCTCAGAAGTTTCCGTTGTTTCCATCGGTTTCCTCGTGACATTTTACTTAAGAATGTATTATTTCTACCTCTATAGCACAAATGACGGTGATGTGCAACAGACCCATTCATATATGTAATGGGTATACCGTGACACACTGACACCCAGCGGCGGCTCGTGCAATGTGGCATCAATAGATTTCTTCCATTTAAAACTGTGTAAAATAATCGATTACATGGTGAGGCGCAGCGCCTCACCTAGTATCGATCTTTTTTCATACGTTTAAATGGCAAAAGTGCACGGTTGCCAGATTGCACGAGCCGCCAGTGGCGGCCCGCCACTGCTGACACCGCGTCTCTTAATGGTCGATTCTTGATGAGTTATACTGTATTATTTGGTGGGAATCTCCTATTATTATCACAGAATAATACACTCAGAACGGAAACTCCCATGAGAGCCAATGGAAGCAAGTTTGGAATTTAACGGCACCAATAGGCAACGCTGTGGTCCTATATCCGACATGGCGGACGGGATTGATTTGTGTTGAAACTCATTTATTTCTTTAAATTCTGGAATGAAATCTTAGAGTTTCCAAGGGCCATCAAACGCATGAGAATAAGCAAAAAAGAAATAAAGTAATTACACCCCCCCTTTCCTCCTGGCAAGACCGCCTGATCCTGAAATGACAAATGACGCCACCGATTGAAACATATTCATAAATATATGTATACATGATGCCTCTCACTCACCTGGGTGCTTATGGCGCAATCGAGTGAAGCACGTACCAGCACCAGAAAATGCAATCCTACCGATTCTAATTTTTTGATTCGATTCTCGATAACTGAAGAGGATAATCTTTTAAATCCGCTTAATCCTCTCTTTGAAAGTCTATAATATTTAACTTGCCTATAGATTAAAGTATCGTACGATTTCCTATGTGATCTTGAGTTTTCAAGACACCCACTCACTTATGAACGGTGCACAGATTCGTGCGATATGTTCAATGCTAAGGTCATTCCATTTGGCGATTACCCATCACGCTTTGCATATCCACCAAACTGTAGGTAGGTATGACCAGGATTTGGAAAACAATTTTTTTTTTTTTTTTTTTTTTTTTTTTTTTTTGAGTGCAAGAAAAGGCCTGTGAAAAATAACGCGTTGTGTCGTGTAGTGGTGTAAACGCGAGGTGCTTGAGGGAGGGGGGGGGGACTTGTACATGTGCAACAATTTTTACCCTTAGTTAATCGACTGATGATTAATTAAAAAGAAACGTGTGCAGTGGAAGTAAAAAACGAAATTTAAAGTAAACTTACTTGAATTTGTTCATGTTGCGTATAAATTGACCGCACGCGATGCTTTTAGTCCCGATTTGTAAAAAAAACCGCATTTATCCATCCAGGCTAGCTTGATCCAAAAATTCCTGAAAGAAACTACGGCTCCAAATTGAGATAAAAAATAGTGGTTTTGCGCCATTCTGAATTATTGACAATGAGCGTTTTTTTGCGGGGTGCCAAACCCTAGCTTTATTTGAGGGAGGAAGTAAAAGGCAGTGAGAAACTCGACAGTTTAATTATACATCCCTCATCGAGATATTGGTCGCTCATAAAAAGACAAAGACACAACACTTTTGATTTATAAGGCAATAAGTGACGAATATCTTTCGCCGTTTCAAAATCTTATTGGTGGTTCGAAGTTTGTAAAGAGACAGCGTTCTCCTAAAGCCTCCATTTTTGACTGATTGCAACTACAGTAAACAGTTCCTGTTTCCTTGGCAACCGATGATGACCTTCCAACAGTGGCGCAACGTGGAACCTGGCAACCTGCAGTGGCGCCTGGCGCAGCGAGCAATTTGACAATGTTGCAGTCCGACCTTTTAAACCCATGAAAAAGATCGGACTATAGGGTGTTCGGTGAATACCTTTGCATTTGACCATATACATGAATCTAAATGGACCCAATACAATGTTGCCTAATTGCACGCAACACCTTCACTGCTGGCAACGACGCGTTTCATCCATTTAAATCTAAACAAAATATCGAAGTCTCGGGAGCACAAATCCTTTAAGAATTCGACTTATTTGCATAGGTTTAAATGGACACAGTGCAAAGTTGCACGCTACGTATGCTATAGAGCCTCCCCTCTTCCTTCCTGAGACTGGGGGTTCGGGAAGTTCCGATGTGTTTGTTAAAAATGTATTCTCGCCGTCATTGGCGGATCCACTTTTCTCTCTCATTAGAACGTGTGTGTTAGAAAAGAACAGATTACCTGGACAATCACGTGATTTTTGCCCTCTCCTTTGTATCATCATCCTTTTCTAAAACATGCGTTCTCATGGGAAAAGAGGAGAGAAGAATAACAGTTTTCTGGATCCGCTAGAGCTCGCCATCGCATTCAAACATAGAAGTGTCAAATCTACACACATACTGAAAAACAAAAAAAGATTACTAGAGGCCAGTGGCGTACGCAGGATTTTTCTGGGGAGGGGCTCGCATTGATAAGCGTTTGACTGAAAATTATTCCCCCCTTCCCCTCCACCCCAAAAAATCGGAGGTCTGGGGGGGCTTCAGCCCTCTTAGCCCCCCCCCCCTTGCATACGCCACTGCTAGAGGCCATAGACGGATACAGGAATTTGTCTTTCTCTCTCTCCGGTCGTTTGAACACATGAATTATATAGAAAAGGATAGCAGAGGGGGCCATCACTTGGTTTGAGCCCCTATCTCCTTCCTTTTTCTAACGCACACATTCAAATGGGAGGTGATGAGGGAGAAAAACATGCTGAAAAGCACCACGATACATTAACCGAGGAAACTTTTGATTTTTGATAGTTTTTGTTTTCGGTTTTGTTTTGTTTTTTAAATTCGGAGGAAATTCTGATACTACGACTAGATTCTGGTAGAAACAATATAAAGATTTTCCACGCAAAATTACTATATGAATTC
This sequence comes from Trialeurodes vaporariorum, assembly GCA_011764245.1. Taxonomy (NCBI): domain Eukaryota; kingdom Metazoa; phylum Arthropoda; class Insecta; order Hemiptera; family Aleyrodidae; genus Trialeurodes; species Trialeurodes vaporariorum. The sequence goes on from VMOF01000002.1 coordinate 54,963,316, forward strand.
CTCGATTAACGTAATACCGTTGTGCTTCTGTTAGAAAATACCATAATTCAAGCCCCCCCCCCCCCCCCCCCCAGTGATATCAATCTACCTAAATACTGGTGAAACCATTGGGATAATTGTACGCCCGACGAAAAAATGGGCTTGAAATAGTTTTTAAAACAGATTGTTGATCTGCATCGCTGAGAATTTACGTTTAGTCTATGTAGAAATTTTAAAAAGGCGCGAATCAATTATGCGGTTTCATTCGCTGCAGAGTGGTGAGTGGTGTTGAACTGTTAAATTCATACGCGGATGCAATAATTTACTGTCTTTCTCTGTCTCCCTCCTTTCCCAATTATTAAACGCGTGTGTTCGAAAAGGACGCGGAGATAGAAGCTAAAGTCACGTGACCGCCCCCTCTGCTTTTCCTTTTCTGACACATGTGTTCAAATGGAAGTAGAGAGAGAGAGAAAGACAATAATCTCTTAGATCCGCCGATGGTTGAAGTACTCTGAATAAATTACTGTCGCGTCAATTAATGAGCGTTTTTAATGAGTCTTTGTACTCTTGACCAAGCTCTCCCACAATCCCTCTCGGTGGGGTGCAGCGGAAGGGGGGGGGGGGGTGTTGAAATGAAAATTGATCGAATGATCACTGCAGAGCTGCCGTTTTAGGTATAATTGATGGGATTTTTTCATTTCACCGATGATTCCACCAGTTGAGAAAAGGTTACACAGTCCAGTTCTGTGTTTGACTGTACTGAAAGAAAATACTCGCATCTGTAATCTTTTCTCAATCGGTGGAAACGCCGTTAATTTGGAAAATATCCGCAAGTTTTTTAAAGCCATCGACGACTCCACCAGTTGAGGAAAGATTACAGAGCAGAGTATTTTCGTGCTTTACAATCATACACTGAACTGAACACTGTGTTACCTTTTCTCAACCTTTGGAATCATCGGTGAATTGAAAAATGTCATGAGGCGAATTTCCGCGATCGAATATCATCATAAGCGGCGGTAGCCGCACAGGCCCAGTAAGAAAACACCGATGGAGCCTGGGAGGGTACACCTACCGCTTATTATACACGAAACAGCTCAAAACTGCGTTTTCGTGGATTTTCGAAAATGTCCACCGATTATGTGAACACACCGTAGAATAAAACCCATAAGTGTGCTATATATTTGGGTTCAGCGTTTCACAGAGCTGTGACTGACGAGAGCGATTTTTATTTAATGTCGATCTGAGAGAGTAACGGCCAAAAAACTGCTTCAGATTGACGAAATATCGCAAAAACCGGAGTTCGCGCGTGCTCGATGATTCCTATTCATTTCCTCTGCAACCGTGAGACGGATCGTTAAAAACTTGGTCTCATTAGAATCGTATTTTATTCACGTACGGTGCTTTTTCAAGAAAATGTAAATCCATAAAGTGTGGAGGGAGATATTGAAGAAAGAGTGCCAAAAAATGCCCTTTTTAGGACCATACTTTAGTCACGGCTGCAGCGGTAACTATAGCGCGTAAGGGAAAAAACTTGGTACGGTTGAATTCCTCATGCTCTAAGGAAGAAACCTTTGCCAAGTTGGCTAAATTCCATCGCTTATTAAGAAAGTTACAGCTTCAAATCAGATTTCAAGTGGAGATCCAGCCAAAACTTTCAGATCGATACAATCGATATAATCGCATCACGATTGTAGGTTAGGTTTACCCTTTACTCGTGGTTTCATCAACACGACTATTTACCCCCAAATAAAATCATTTCAATTCACTTTATTAACGTGGTAATAAAGATTCAAAGTTCTTATTAGCTTTCAATTCGCGATCAACTTCTTCGCCGCTTCACTTTCGTCACTTAAATGTGTGAAAGCTAGGAAATGTAAGGTTTCGTTCATCAGTTTCCAGAGAAGTCACCAATGGTTCCTCACTGTTAAAGAGGGTTAGATGATTAGCAAGAGCAGGTTATTTCATTTTACTCTATGAAGTTTTCTCTAGAAACTCTGCAAAGTGCCTCACCGATCTCCAGATTACAGACGGTGTCCATTCAGTCTTCTTTGAAAACTAAGCCTTTGTTGTCCAAGAAATGTTGGCTCCAAAGAGCTTTCCTTGGTAAGAACGTCATGATCATGATAAACTTATATCTTTACCTGCTTGAATCATCATCTGTCGGTGAAGAACTATAACCCTATGATCTGTCTTTGGTTAGAACAAAGGCTTATTAGTCCTTGCCTGCAGAAAGTTTTTTCGTCGCTGGACTCCGCTACTTGTAAAATTCGTGTGTTATTAGTCGTGAGTGCACCAAAATTGAAGACATGCAATGCGAGTAAGTTTTGGCTCTTTATTTTTCTTTTTAAGTTTACCTGTGCTCTCTGATGCGTAACTACTTCTCTCACCCCGCAAAACTACTCAATCCAACAAATGTTCGGTGTGGACGGACATTGTTTTCGACTCCAAGTTGCCAATTCTCACTTTTGATCATAAACTGCGGCAGATTGTTCCGTCACAACTATAGACGTTGTTCCTTACACTATAGAACAAGGACTGTGGTCCCAAGCCAAGGATATTGCTGTATCTTGCTCAGTGAGTAGCGGTCGCTGCCCAGGTCTATGCGGATTATAAGCGGTGACAGCCCGGGGCAGCCATACAATTTAAGACAGAGTTTTTCCGAGTAATTTCGAAAAGAAAAGTCAACTATTGGGCAATGGCTAGAGTATACTATAAGACCCGAGTATTCCCGATCAATGCTTCTGATGAGAGAGCTGAGGCTAACCAAAAATGGCGGCGATCAGCATATCAGGAATGTAAACATTGAGTGAGCAATCGCATTTCTTCAGTCGTTCCTTATTTATTGGTAATTTTTTCGGTGCAACATTAATCATGGTTGTGAATTTAAAACAGCACAATGAGTTAATCAACATATTTTGATAGCAGGGGAAGGTTGCCTCGTCTTATTTGAATGACGGGCCAAAACTGTCCTCTAACCGCGCGATCAATTTCGCTAACCGAACATGGCGTCGTTGAGAATATTTGGGTCTTATAGTATACTCTAGCCATGGCCATTGCAAAATCTTGCTTAGGGGTGTAATTGCATTGAACCACCCCTGTAAGTAGTATAATTTAAGAATGACGCAAGGCAGCGGTAACTGCCTATACCCCGGCTGATCGCAAGCCAGCGTCAACAGTCGCCCAAGCCCATACAATTTAAGACAGAGTTTCTAAAGTGATTTCAAAAAGAAAATGTTACAAACTGTGGGCAAATTCTTCCCCCTAAGCATGTAGCAATAGCACAGAATAATACAATCAGAAGGGAAACTCCCATAAGAGCCAATGGAAACAAGATTTGGAATTTACCAGCACAAACTGGCAACTGTGCCTACTCACTTCTCAAGATGGCGGACATGCTTTTTCAGGCTATACAACCAATCACAACTCGGCCAGTTGCCGAAGATCTGCCGAAGATTGCCGAAGATACTCACTTTCGAACATGGCGGCCCAAAGTAAAGAATGTTTCATAATGAATTAGAGTTTCCGTTCTGATTAGAGTATTCTGTGGCAATAGTACTCTGGAATCAGAAACTTGTTGAATGTTGACTTCGGTGCGGTCACATGATACCCCGTATCGCAGTGATTATCAACGGGATGTGTATTACTGTATTCATTTGAAACGTCAGATCTTTTCAAATTGCAAGTGGCAATATTTCATCATGGTCTTGTCTCTATACAGCTGATGTGCGGTTGGGAGACAAGTTTAACTTGGCTGAGAACACTCAAATTACCTAAGGAGCACCACTGGCCAGCTGGTAGTGAGAATGCCTTTTTGCTGTTCTACCGCAAAGTTGATAGAGGAAATTATTAATATTATTATTCATAGTACTTATAAAATTAGATTTGCTCCAAATCCAATGGACACCAAAATACTTGGTGCAGTTCAAGTTCATGTTTGGATCGGAGAAAGAAAAGTAGGTGATAGTAAAAAAACAGGAATAATTTATTTTGAAAGAAACCAAAGCAAAGTTGCCACAAAACCGGTTGTAGCTCTGCATCACATTTCCAATCATTTACAAGGTTGATACGAGGCTCGACGAAAAAGCACTGTGGTAGTGTTGAGAAATTTGAGAGAGTGAAGTATGAATGACTAAAATAATAATTATAAGTTAATTAAGAACTATGTTTCATTGCAGTACGATTCCCATCGCGTTTCGAGGCGTAAGTGTAACATTGTCATGTAAACATAGAGTTAATGTGACCAACAAAGATGAAATTTTCTCCTTACAGTATCTATAATCTTTCTTGCAATGACCTACTGACCAATATACGAAATGCAAAGTCAGCTGTGTTTCCTTATTTATTATTATTATTAGCAGTGAAAGCAGTGTGCTGTGACGGACAAATTGCATATCCAGCTCCTTCCGATTTTACCGCACCGTCGCGTCGCGTCCAAAGACTTGTCGCGTCGCGCTTTACGCGCACTCTACAGGTTTAAAGTCGGAAGATTAAAGTGCCGCTAGTGCAAACTTCCACTAACAGAGTGAGTTGGTGAGATCTTACGCAACCTGTTTGTTATGAAGTCCCGACACCATTGAGCTTCAACTAAGGTCCCTGTCACAGTATATACAACAGGGACTCAAGGTCAGATAAGATACACTCTAAAGACACAATACTGAACCGAATTTCCTTTCATTATTAAAAAATAGAAAGGGAGAAAATTACATGGGACCAAATAATGTTAGGTCCCGAGCATTGAATTGCGTGCATCTTGCGTGCAGTTTCGACCAATCAGAGAGCTTACGCACGGTCATGTGACCGTGCGTAAGTTACGCTCGGGACCTAACATTATTTGGTCCATGGTTTGTTGCGGTGGTCTCGTTCATATTACCCACTTATAAATGGAACTGCAACTGTCAGTCGATCAAGGCACTTTACTGCAGAAGGTGAGGATAGGAGCAACTATCAGGGGAATGGAGGAGGTTGCTCAAAATAAAATATAAATAATTATTAACGTAAAAAAAAAAGAAGAGAAAAGAAAGTGCATTTGCTTGAGCACTGGAAGAGAGATGTAAAAATAAATGTTAAGTTTTTCTTCTCAAAACTCCTGAAATTTTCACCAAAAAACTTTTTCACAAAAAAAGTAGTCGAGCGGCCCAGTCAGAAAACGGCGTTCAATTTTGCTTTTTGGCAGGTTATTATTCTCTTTCGGCGTTCAAAGGTACTGATATGTTTCATTGAACGCCCAGTCAAAATTATTTCTCCCCTCCCCCCTCTCGGTTCCTCCCCGCTCTTCCCTCTAGAACTTGGTACAAGTAGTGCAGTTTCTTTGAAAGAAAGTAATTCTCTTTCGGCGTACAAAGGTACTGATATATTTCATTGAACGCCCAGTCATGAATTTTCCCCCTCCCTCTCTTTCTCTCTCTCGACCCCTCCATCCCCTTTTTATTTGGTGCTTCGTAAAAGATTCTACGCTGCATGTAAAGTTGCATTCGCTCTCCAAGTATAAAAGCGAAAGAAAAAACGTAAGTAAAAAACTAACTAAAATAAAAATAAAAATTTCAAAATTACAGGAGGGGAAAAAAACTGGGCCGGTTGTTTTGTATTACCTGTCCGTAAAGGAAGAACCCTCACCTCTCTCCTTTCCCTTTCACTTCTTTCCTTTGAATCTTTCACTCCTCTCTCTCCCTCCCGCTCCCAGTCTCACACTGTTGTTTTATCCTGGGACCAAATCTTGTTAAATCCCGAGCGTTGCGACTTGCGTGCACTTGCGCGCGGTTTCGACCAATCAGAGAGCTCGGGACCTAACAAGATTTGGTCCCTGACCGATACATTTGCCCTTGTGGCAACATTTATTTTATTTATTACTGGCAACATTTATTACTCGGACCAGTTTTAAACCGTCTGCGGAGTTTTTGAAGTGCCTTCATTTGAGAAAGTATGCAATTTTAGATGCAGCGTAGAAATTTCTGTAAAAAGCACCGCAGTTAAAAAAGGTAGGGAAAGAAGACTGGTTGTGGGGGGGGGGGGAGAAGAACAACCGGCCCAGTTTTTTTCCCCTCCTGTAATTTTGAAATTTTTATTTTTATTTTAGTTAGTTTTTTACTTACGTTTTTTCTTTCGCTTTTATACTTGGAGAGCGAATCGTTAATGGCGCTAGCCATCGGCCAAGTTAAAAAAAAAGACCGAGAGAAAACAAAAGAGACAAAGAAGCTAACCTAACCTAACCGATGAGGACGGTGGCGTCTGCGACAGTAACTATACACGGATGAGAGCAAAATGCGTCGATATGGGTGATTTTGGAACTTTAATCAGTGAAACGACCTACTTCCACTGATTAAAACCCTATATCACCCGGTATCAATCGATTCGTCTTGCATCAGAATCGATCGCTTCGAAATTTCAGAAAGATCGGAATTATAATAAAGGAGAAAACTCCAAAAAACATCTATTTTAGTGTTTCATTTTTGCATCGAAATAGGAATTTTTGCTCGCATCTAGAGCTTAAACGATACGTCCAATCTTTAAAAACTTTATACGAATTGATTCTCAGAGAGCTAACTTAAAATCCTGGTTTAAGTTTGATCTGATTAGTTTCATATTAAGAGAGAAATCTTAAATCAAAAATCATCGTAAAAACGACAGTTCATGTTTGAATTCGGTGCGGCTCAGCCGCCATGCTGCTCTCTGATTCGTTCAGCGAGTTCAGCGTTCTGTCGCCAGAGTCTGTCGTCTGTCGCGTTGCGAATTTGCGATGCGAAGGAAGGAAGGAGAAGAATGAAGATTGAGTGATTTGTTTGTTATTTATTATTATTTTTTTATTTCCTCTATTCGTCGGTGCCCGGTGGCTGATCAATTTAGTATATTTAGTACAGTGTTAATTATTTCGGTCCTACACACTTTTCTATTCTCTGGTAGGAATGCCAACAAGTTTTACCGTTCGTTACGGCTAAATCGGACGAATCATAATAAAAGTCACGAGTCCATTTCGTTTTAATTTTAGAGAAGGATTCATTATAAGTAAGTCTCTGTAGAGAATGATAAAATTGCCAGAGGTCGGTCATCACATCTTATGATCGGATGGAGTTTACGTACAAGTGGCATTGTTTTCACTCTCTCCCCTCTGCTGCTAAACAGTGTTTCAATCTTGGTTTATGTAATTAGTTAGATATCCAATCCAATCTCTGTTAACCTCCTTGGTAGGAGAGAACCTCTCTGTACTCTTGCTTTTGTCATTTGTTTTTGCTTATTTTGATGGTGTTTGAAAGTGCGATAGTATTTTATTTCTTCGGTGCATCCGACTCCCACCTGAATCATAGGTTTATCTGAAATCTAAGATAGTTCAGTGCAGTCCCATCATTTCTGCGCCAGAAATTCTAGCACGATTGAGTTATCTATTAGGTCCCTGTTAATTGTGTAGGTACTACTTTGATTTACTTCAATTTCTTGTTACGCTCCAATTATTGCAGAGGAAAACTGTGTACAATCACAGTGTACTCTGTCTCTCCATCTGTAGTGTACACATTCCAGTTGGAGGGAAAACATGTAAGTACATAACTCTTGGTTTGCTGGTGTAAGAGCCAGCTAGTGTCCTACTTTGAAACCTGATTTGCAGTAAATGTTGGTTTTGATTCATAGACTATCATTTGCAAATATCAGTTTCAAGGTTAATTCATCGATGGAACTTACAGCTGCGGAAACTATTTTTTATATTTTGCAAGCTTCCAGTACGGCTACCCTACGGTAAGAATCTTGTGTTGACTTAAAATTTACTTTTAAAGTTATTCCTTTGCAACTCCCTATCTTCATTAAGCAGTAGGCTTGTCCAAGCTGTATCTAGCTTACAGCATCAATTACTGGGGTAAGTTTATCACTCTGTTCTAAATGTTGACATTTCTGGACCTGCAGTAACTTCAGTATACACCTAGTATCAATCACAGTTGGAGAGCAAGAATGTAGGTACTTACCACTTGGTTTTCTAGTGAAACAGCCAACTTATGTTCTACTTTGAAACTTGATTTGCAGTAAATGGTGGTTTTGAGTCTTAGACTACCGTTTACGAAACTCAGTTTTAACGTTAATTCATCGATGGAACTCAGAACAGCGGAAACTTTTTTTTGGAATTGCAAACTTTAACTGTTGGTAGGTATATGCCCTGTGGTAAATAAGTACCAATTAAAATTTGCTCACTTTTGAAACAAGATTTGAAATAAATGATGGTGTTGATTCCAAGACTATCATTCATAAAAATGAGTTTTTAAAGTTAATTTATGGATGAAACTTAGAACAGCGGAAACTATTTTTTTAGAATCGCAAGCTTTCACTGTAGGTAACAACCTTGCGGTACTTTAAATTTACTTTTAGTTATTCCTTTGCAAGTAAGAACTTCTTATTTACATGAAGCAGCAGACTTCTTCAATTTATAGATACTACATAGCTTACGCAGTGTCAATTACCGCTGTAAGTTTATCAATCTTATTTAAATGTTGAAATTTCGTGGGCATGAGCTACAAGGGATTTGCTAGACGCGTTACTCTGGTGCAACATTTGTCAATATTAAATACATACGAATGAAATAAATGGAGAGTAATGATTCACTGTATTTTAAATTAATCAATATGTTCAATGATATGCCCATGGGCGTGTAATCAATCCAAAAAACTACAGGTATTGTTTGCAGTATACACACACATTGTTCTCAGCAACTAGCAATACGTATTTCTCATGCCAGGTTCTTCATTGGTGATAAACTTATTTTATGCTTGACTGGAAAAGGTTGTCGCAGCCTTAAATGTGGGTCAAGGCTTGCATTCCACTAAAAATCAAACTCAAGCTGCCTGGAAATTAAATTGTGCAGATATTACTCATGAATTTCATGCTCAGATTTTTTTGTCAGGCGTAGTTGAATTAATGTCAGTGGCTATAGACTCATTCTCACTGTTTTTAAGTTTAGCTAAATGGCTTTCAAGCCAGTGGACCCTTCTACTAACCTCGCCAGTAACAATGCTGAAATGTTTTTCTACCTGACACGGCTTAGTCAAATAAGTTGCTACAAACACAAAGACTTTCCATACTGTGTCGAGTGCTTGTCGCACTGTACCTATCTGCACTCTTTAGAATAGTAGTGCGTACCTACAGGTAATCAGGAAGTCCAAGTACAACAATAAGAAAATTAAAATTTACTACAAGGTATGTACATACCTACCAACAGTAAAAGTTTACAATTCTAAAAAGTAGTTTCCGCTGTTCTGAGTCTCATCGCTGCATTAACTTTAAAACTGAGTTTCGAAATGACAGTCTTGGAATCAAAACCACCTTTTACTGCTAATCAGGTTTCAAAAGAGATTAAGAAATACAATATTCATTTCTCAAAACTGTTCAAAAAATCAAAATAGGTGCGCTCAAGTCACGAAATGGAATTATCGTGAGAAATTAATCTTAAAACTTGGAGTAAATCAGTAATGGCTCGATGAACTTTGATAAAACTTTGTACACACAATCTACTATCGACAAACTTAAATATTTTCCTCTCTATGTCACCAAAAACAACGGATAAAACCATTTCAAGAGGTAATATAGGTGCGATCGAGCGAAATATTTGGGAAAATTAGCAAATATAAATATAATCCTATTATTTGGGATAGTTCAGGTTTGGTTCAATTAATTTTGATAAAAACTAGCACATGCAATCTGTAACTGGTATCCTAAAGAAAATACCCCTTATAGTTACGTTACAGTATACAGCCCTCAAGTGCATTAAAAAAGCAAAACAGGGGATGGGACCTGGAAAAAAAATTAAAGTGAGGAATTAATTTGAAAACTTGAAGTCAATCATTAATGGGATGGATTTTGATAATACTTTGTGCACACAACATACTGTCAACATACTAAAATATTTTTCTGATACATAGTCACCATAATCAACCTTTAAGACCATTTCAAGGGCTAATATAGGTGCAATCGAGCAACATTTTTTTGAAACTAAGCAATTATAAAAACAAACATAATAATCATTGGAAAGAGAAATTCAAGTATGACTCAATTAAGTTTGATGAAAATTGCAACAAAAAGCTTGCAACCAGCCTAGCCAGATATTTCTTTTCAATGTTTAACTACAATATAGGTACAACTCTTAAGTCTGAGGCTGTTTAAAGGCAATATAGGTTTCATCACACCAAAAAATAGAATATTCAAGGAAAATTAAACTTATAAAGAAAAGTTGATCAAAACTGGCTGAGTGACTTTTGTTGAAATTTTTTTACACAATCTACAACCTAAGTACATCTTTGGAGGGGGGTTAATCTACTAAACTAAAAATTATTTTGAAGATCCACAGTTTGAAGGAAAGAACAAAATATTGCACTGATTGGAGGAAATGCAAGAATCAGTACATTTCGACCACCTATAAAAACTAAGGAAAAAAACGAACTCCCATGCACAAATAGAGCAAAGAACAAATAGAATGAATACAGCTCAAAGAATAAAAACATACTGGGGAATTACTCTAAACCCTGTCATAAGCAACATCAAAATAGAAATGAGGGGTCTCAATTAGCCTTCAAATTACAAAGTAGGCAACTATTCCTACAGCTTCTCTACAAAATTGCAAACTCTTCGGATTGAATGCAGAATTATGTCCAGAGGTGAAAATATTTGAAATCTGAGGGGGTCTGGGGGGCTCCTCCAGAATTCTAAAGGGGGGGCTGGGGGTCTCCCCCAGAATTTTAAAGGGGGTCTGGGGGCCACCCCAGAATTCTTTAGGGGGGTTAGGGGGCTCCCCAGAATCCTTTAGGGGGTTAGGGGGCCGCCTCCAGAAATCCTTAGTGGGTCTGGGGGGTCTCCCCAGAAAAAATGGTTTGAGGAAGTGTTCGTAAGGTATTCCCTACAGTTTATTTTCCTTTTTTTTCCCCCTTTTCCTTTCCTTTTCTCCTTTTCGCTCTTTCTCTTTCGTTTCTCAAAATTTTTGCGCTCCCCGATGCATTGCGCCCCCCCCCCACCCGGCGGGGTCGGCGGAGCCCATAGCTACGCCATCACTGAGTCCACTGTGATTGTGCACATAGTTTCCTCTGCTCTAATTGGAGTGTAACAAGAAATGGAAGTGAATCAAAGGAGGTATCTACGCAAAACAATGACCTGAAACCTGAAGGATAACTCAACCAGGCTAGCAATTTTGGCATAGAAACGATACAACAGAGGTTTAAGTGGGTTTGCCACTATAAATTAGGTGATGTAAGGGAGAATCCCACAGAGAACCTTCAAAAGGTCAGGTTTTAAAAACTTTCCCCGCCAAAAAAACAAAACAAAAAACAAAAACTCTTACGCACAGTTGCGATCAGAGACTGGTATTTACTTAATATTCAATTTCAGTCTGTTTTACCTACAATCAACCTCCATGATTAGCATCTGAACACAGCTTCTATGGTCAAGCCGCAGAATGATCCAAGTAGTGTATCCCAAAACGGACCGTGATATCTTTTTCCAAAAAAACTTTACACCAAAAGTCAAGTAAAACCCCGGGCCCAAAATTAAAAAAATGTTTCCCAACTTGATTAACGATGGCTCTCTTTTCCACCGCCCAAAGGGCATTGATATTAAAGATAGCCAAGTTTAATTTCCACCGTACTCTCTTCTCTATTCTCTTCAACAGAAAAATTTAATCCTACTTATCTTTAGCAATAATAATGGCTCTCTTTTCAACCGCCCAAAGGGCATGATATTAAAGATAGCCAAGTTTAATTTCCACCATACTCTCTTCTCTATTCTCTTCAACAGAAAAATTTAACCCTGTCTACCTTTTGATATTTCGCCTGGTACACCTTCTTAGCGTGCATCGACATTGCATACGTTTGAAAATGAAGGAGTGACAGCACGGAAAGCCGACACCGCTTCGCAGCGCGGCTATGGAGGTTCTTGCCTTATTGTTTGATTAGTCCCTCAGATATTGCTGTTATAACACAGGGGTCCAAGCATCTGCTTAGAACAAATTATTTTTAATTCTGTTCAACGACCCGAGACCAATCAATGCCACGTCCAAAGTAAGAGAGAGAAAAAATTACCGAAGAAACAATTGAAACGAAGTTTACTTCAAGAAATTGGAAGAAGATTTTGAGGAAGGAAGAAGCCAGAAACTTGGGCCGCGACTCTTTTTCCACCATTCAACTCAACTACTTTTCTCACAATGTGACTTTAAGTTCCCTGTGAAATACCCTCATGTCGCGGCCCAAGTTTCTGGCTTCTTCCTTCCTCAAAATCTTCTTCCAATTTCTTGAAGTAAACTTCGTTTCAATTGTTTCTTCGGTAATTTTTTCTCTCTCTTACTTTGGACGTGGCATTGATTGGTCTCGGGTCGTTGAACAGAATTAAAAATAATTTGTTCTAAGCAGATGCTTGGACCCCTGTGTTATAACAGCAATATCTGAGGGACTAATCAAACAATAAGGCAAGAACCTCCATAGCCGCGCTGCGAAGCGGTGTCGGCTTTCCGTGCTGTCACTCCTTCATTTTCAAACGTATGCAATGTCGATGCACGCTAAGAAGGTGTACCAGGCGAAATATCAAAAGGTAGACAGGGTTAAATTTTTCTGTTGAAGAGAATAGAGAAGAGAGTATGGTGGAAATTAAACTTGGCTATCTTTAATATCATGCCCTTTGGGCGGTTGAAAAGAGAGCCATTATTATTGCTAAAGATAAGTAGGATTAAATTTTTCTGTTGAAGAGAATAGAGAAGAGAGTACGGTGGAAATTAAACTTGGCTATCTTTAATATCAATGCCCTTTGGGCGGTGGAAAAGAGAGCCATCGTTAATCAAGTTGGGAAACATTTTTTTTAATCTTGGCCGGGTTTTACTTGACTTTTGGTGTAAAGTTTTTTTGGAAAATGCAACTTTACATGCAGCGTAGAATCTTTTACGAAGCACCAAATAAAAAGGGGATGGAGGGGTCGAGAGAGAGAAAGAGAGGGAGGGGGAAAATTCATGACTGGGCGTTCAATGAAATATATCAGTACCTTTGTACGCCGAAAGAGAATTACTTTCTTTCAAAGAAACTGCACTACTTGTACCAAGTTCTAGAGGGAAGAGCGGGGAGGAACCGAGAGGGGGGAGGGGAGAAATAATTTTGACTGGGCGTTCAATGAAACATATCAGTACCTTTGAACGCCGAAAGAGAATAATAACCTGCCAAAAAGCAAAATTGAACGCCGTTTTCTGACTGGGCCGCTCGACTACTTTTTTTGTGAAAAAGTTTTTTGGTGAAACAATACCAACCTAACTACATATTCGAGGAAACTCAATTGTGTTTTTCGATGTGTTTTTGGGGCATCTATGGTATCAATTCGATTTCGAATTCACCTCCGGACTTGAATTCAAAATCGAATTGATGCCATCGATGACTGAAAACACCGAAAAAGTTCGACAAACACGATCCAGTTTCGTGTCATCCACTGTTGTCATGCATAGATTATTGGAAATGGTTTTGTCGAATTTAGTCGAATGTATTTGTCGCGAAAATTCGCCTATTAATTATACTCAAAACGGCGCAGCTCTAGGTCGCTGGTTGTCACCGCCTGCGAATTCATTCCAGATTCGAGGCACCGACCAAGCGGGAGCCTCATGTCGCTATAATATAGCTTTTTTATTATAATTGACCAGAGAAAGAAAGATTACCTATATAGCTCAGTGTTAGGCAGTATATTTATTGGTCACAAAAATAATGCTATCTGTATAGTCTTTTTTTTTTTTGCACCGGTGCAGCACTCCGGTCCGCAATGAATGAAAAGAAAAACCCGCTCCATTCACGAATAATAAGGAGCGCGTCGCACATTAGATCCACAAATAATAGATAGGATAGATTTTTCTGGACATTTTTCTGGACAGCTTTTATGCTTTAACTACATCTTAGGAATGAAATTTTTCTGCAGAAATCATGAAATCTGCCTCAATTTAAGCTCAAAAATTAATTACTTCACACTTTTTTTCAGATATCTTGCTACATTAATGTTCATATAATCTTGTTTTTTTTTCGTAAACTGATGTCTGGAAAATTCTATGCTTCGATCCAATGTGCGGCGGAAAACGATACAAACCGGTACAATGCAGTTTCATAAGTTGATCCAAGAATTTTCTCTCTCTCCTCTCTCTCTCTCTCTCTCTCTCTCTCTCTCTCTCTCTCTCTCTCTCTCTCCACCCATTTGAACGCGTGCGTTGGAAGAATAAGGAGATAGAGGCTAAAGTCACGTGCTGGACACTTCTTCCGACCCTTTCTAACACGTTGATTCATATGCAAGCAGAGAGAGAGAGAGAGAGAGAGAGAAAGATAAATTTCTGAATCCTGTATCCCTATGTGTGCGCGGTTTATCAATGCCATGACTGTGAAATTATCATTGTTTCATAATTTCTCTATGTTGTGAAAATGGACTATGAAAATTGTACCACATTATGAAAATGTCGACGGTCTCGTGTGTAAGAAGGAAGTTTGCCTACTCCGCATTGCTTTGAAATGTCTGGAACTGTGGACAGTTTCGTTTACTTTGAGATTATTCAGAATTGCTCTGTGATGCGCTGTTGATTAATTGTCAGACGGCTTTAGTGTGAAGTCAACGGTTAGTCATCAATGGGGCTCTTGCAAACTTTCACTGTGAGTAAACCTATGAATGAATAGTCCAATCTGATATAAAAACCAGCGGAAATAACGAAAATCACGCTTAGAAAGTCTAGAATTCAGTAATAAACTCACATAACTGCTATGCAACGGTAAGTTTGCAATGGCAGTTGCACGCAGGTATCGTGGGAGATTCCTTAATCCTTTCTATACTTTACGTCTCTTTCTTTACGGAAACACAGAGATATGTCGCAATTTAGATAGGAATCTCCAATGATACCTGCGTCTCTTCGCCAATAAGCCCGATTCAAAGAGTGAATTTCGTGATTTATTAGTGTACTCATCGTCATTTTTATGCAAGAATCAACTCTTCAATCTCTTCTAGCAAAAGTTTGCCAGTGGCGGATCTAGCCCTCGCAAACGGGGGGGGGACTTGGGATTTTCGCCCCATAGTGACCCCCTTCTCTTTTTTTCGCTCTTGTTTTCCTCCCCCAACTCCCCTCTTTTCCCACTTCTTGGACCGAACGGGGAGGGGGCGATCGCCCCCTTCGCCCCCCCCCCGTGTCCGCCAATGAAGTTTGCAAGAGCCCTATTGTATGCAGAGACATTTTTTGTTAAATTTTAAGGCAAAGCAGAACTTCTCGAGTAATTTCAATGCGACTTTGCAGTAGTAAAATGTAGTGCGGAACGAGATTCCTATTTAGGAATTTCAACACTAGAAAGAGACGGCTACATGCATGAGGGTAAGAGGAGAGGAGCGAGATAGATTGTAACGCTACTTAAGTTTTGTTACAGCTGATTACGATCGCTGAGTTGATAACCGTTGATTTCATACCAAAATCGTTTATATGGTACCTTGGTGTAAGCGATAAAAATGCAAAAGGGGTTTTTATTTATTTTATTTATTTTTTTCTTCGGTGATGGATGAAAAGGTAAACTCTGCCAAAATAAATTCTGAATTTTATGGGTGACGATCTCCTTGCAATTTTTTTTTCTCGCTATATGTATGTTTTGCGAGTTTTGTTGTGTCCGAACTTTTTGTTCGTTTGGTTGTCTCTTGCCTAAGGCGCGAACGTACCGAAGACTGCGGTAGTAAAACAAAAGTAGGTCAAGACTGAAGAGCCTCGGCAGTGATGCCATTTAAAATGTCTATAATATAAGCCGATAGATAGCGCCGATGCAGTGCCTGATTGGTCTCAGATGGAACCTTAAGAGACAGTTCATGGGAACTCAGTTGTCACCCAAAGCACGTTGGCGTCTCTAAAGCAGGAACTGCGCTCGCGTACATTAGCTTTGAGTCGTTCACGCAGGGTCAACGCATGACCGGTCTCAAGGTATGGACGTTGCCGGACAGTTTTGCTCTTATAATAATCTTTTATGCTTCGAATATGGAAATTGAAAAGAAAAGAAAAAAAAAAAATAGTAGGGAAACAATTCCTACAGTCCAAATTGATGATAACGTGTTCGGAATTTTTGGGATGGTATGGGTCTGTCGTAAACTTTCACGTGAAGGGCCAATAATTTTTATATGAATGCGCGTGATGCCGCCCCGGGAATCAAAAGCCCTGGAACCAGGAGTACATGCGAGATAACTATTCCTACATGACGGAACTGTTTTTGCATAATCCGAGAATTGAAGGCGCCGAAGGATTATCTCTGACTCTGATGAAGCCGCAGTCGCAGTGTCCCGCAGTTTCGAAACCTAAGCGAACGCGGACGGCCGGGTCTGACTAAAGATTACTTATACATGTAATCTTTGGCACTGACAGTTTTGAAGTCGTTCGAGTCGTTCATTTCCAGAGATTACGAAGCCTCAGTAATCTCTGTTCATTTTCCGAATGACTCCTCGTGCCTCGAATGACACGAAATCTGTCTTATGACGACGTTGAAACCAGTGGGATCGGTCGATTCCCGCTATCTCGTCTCGGCTCATCCAAACATTGGCGGATACATGGGGGGGGGGCGATCGCCCCCCCCGTTCGACCAAAAATGGGGGAAAAGAGGGGAAGGGGAGGTGACAGAAGGGGAAAAGAGGAGAGTAAAACGGGAAAAGGGGTCACCGGGGGGCGAAAATCCCAAGTTCTCCCCCCCCGGTCGTGAGGGCTGGATCCGCAAATGCATCCAAAAGGGCAGAATAAGCTCCCTGGAGCCACTTCTGGCGCCTGGATGTCAGAAGAGCGGGATCCAAGCCTAATTTTTCGATTTGAATTTCAACGTTCACTGAATGTGATTGCAATTTTAAAATGTCTGAGTTGGAGTTTGATATACCTGAAAATGAACAAGGACGAGGACAAGTGGTGGCTCGTGCGCTTAATTGGCAAGAATACTTTGTCTCCATTTGAATCTATGTACGTCAACGAATCAAATAATGTCAGTTGACGCCTAGAATTTTGGTTCAGGTCGACAACATGCAACACACATCTCCATGAATTTTAAGCATTACGGAAGGCCTACCAGCTCCAAAATTTAAGGAGTCGACTGACATTATTTAATTTGTTGATTGTACAATAATCGATTGCTGGCGAAGTGCAGCTTCGAATCAATTGTTTTGCACAGAATCAAATGGAAGAAAAACATATATTGTCGCTACATTACACGAGCCTGTGGCACAGAACCTGTGGCGTAGCCAGGGAGGGGGGGTCCAGGGGTTCTGGACTCCCCCCCCCCCCCCTTGACACCAAAGTTTGCCCCCAAAAAAAGGTCATTTTTGTGTTTTCAGACAAATTTGACCAAATTTGTATCTTTGGACCCCCCCCCCCCTTGACAGTTTTCGGACCCCGACCTCCGACCCCCCCTAGAAAAATTTCGGCTACGCCACTGACACGAGCCGCCATTTTGTCGAGGACAACGACTTTGACAAACCAGCTGAAGGTAACATGGGCAAAAACCCGACTTGTGACCCCTCTATCGATTCAGCTTGGCAAATGGAGTCGATCGCTCTCAAGAGTTTTCATATCTTTTGAAACTGGGGCCGCCTCACTGGCAACTCATGGCTATGTACCTACCACTCTTTTTAGAAATCGATGAATCTGAAAGTGAAGCCGATTTTTTGGAAAAAGCTATAACACCAGCTCAGTCCCCTCCTTCCCTCAGCCGCGCAGTCGATCTGAAAATTTTGGAGGAGAAAAAAAATTGACGTTTTTTTCTTTTTTTTTGTGGAATTTTTGATTTTTTTCACTCCTGAGAGATACACCGAGAGAAATGAAGGAAGACAAATTGAAAAAGTTAAGATTGTACCAGCTCACCTACTACCATCAGGGTTTTATAAAATTAGATGTATGTAAACGGATAAAGATTGGAACAAATTACCCGAACGTTTTTTTTTTTTTTTTTTTCTTGAGAAAATTCCCCTCTGCCTGAAAATGAAAACAGATATTAAAATTACAAATATTATCATTAACGTGTGGTATCGATCGCACTTTCGCTTATTGACGTGAATTTGAATAGCCCCATGCCCCCCCCCCCCTCGAAGAGTTTTTATCACCAGTACCCGCAACTCTTGTAATCAGTGACGAATCGGCCGGGGGGGGGGGGGGGGGCGAGAGCGAATCATGAAAGCGGTTCATTTCCACTATCTACGATTCTACGAGGAAATATAGTGGGAAAAACGTGCTTCTTGTATAAAAAGTAGGTGTTCGCCTTTCTCCCCCACCCCACGAAATATTCCTATATTCGCCACTATAGCTCGTTTTTAGTGAGGTTTTTAATTTTCAAGACCGCTGCGCTTTCATTTCGCATGTAACATACTTACATACAGTTGTTAAGTTGGAAGTTGACGTTCCGTGTTTTTGAAGTTGCCGCGCCACCGTGCCGTGTCGTGACGTCGTGACTGGTGAGGGCTGTGAGCTGATTGGCTAGAGGCAATACCAGAGGAGCTTTGAGGCAAAGATATTATACTATACAGATACGCAAATGTGGCATACTTAGGGCGGGGAAAGTGGGCCCTGAACGGGGTACATAATGCGCCTGGGAGGGTATGCTTCTTGTTAGCTTCACGATACAAACAAATGACGATTTGAAGGTTAATCACAGTCCTTATGCGTACTATTAAACGAACGGTTGTGATTTCGCTTTTATCAACTTCTACACATTTTTTCAGAGTCTTACTTTTCATTTTGTCTCAATTTTGCTTTTTTAATGCCTTACTGAAACTTAATTTTGATATTTGATCATCCAGTGATCTTTTGTTCAAACCTAAGACCTCCTCGCGAGGAGTTATCCTGAGTTATCCTCACCCTCCAAGTCGCTGGAACTAAACTTTTATCCATGCCTTAAATGTTTAAGTTCTCGACTCCTTGAATACTTTGGGAAATCGTTGCGGTTTAAGGTTTAACACTTACTTTCATCATGTTTTCTTGCCATTTGTCAGTGGATATTTGCAGAGTGATAATCAATCCTTCCTTAGCGGAAACTGCGTCTCCTACATGCATTACTACACGAATGTTTCATTCCTTAACTTAGGTTGCAATTTAGAGACCTGACCTAACATGAACTTACTGAGTCCTCCTGATTCAATTTGCAATTCAGAAACTTATCTTGAATAAAGGTCTTGAGATTTCTTGAGAAAGTTTGAAGAGTTGTTCAAGTAAGATTCATACGCTAACTTTCTGTTCAGAGCCGCTTCGGTCACGTAAAGTTGTGCACTCAAGGCAATTCTGAAGGAGATAAATTGAAGGTGACTCATTAGAAACCTTCAACTAAACTTAGGATTCCTCAAGAACTGCCGGTTGATTGCAAGCTTTTTGAATTCCTATTTTTCTCACTCTACCTCGACTCAACTCGCTTTTGTTTTGAGTATTTCTCAGGGGATGTCAAGTGAAGTATATCTCAAGTAAAGTTTCTGAATGCAGCCTAAGTATTCTTTTGTTTTTTCTCCTTTTCTTGAGTTGCACTGAACACCTTAAGTAATGTTGAAGGTTAAAGGGGCTTGTTTGTCTTAGACTGCAGTTATCATAGTCGTGTCCCCTCCTTGCTTGGAAAGTGAGGGCAGCGGATTTCTTAGCAGGACAATAATTTCAAGAATAATCCTGTCTACAGTGCAGCAATCAAGATTGTTAATTGCTTTCGTTCATGAGACAATTCCGTTTAAGTAATTCTACGTTACACCATCAAGACTCTTTACTAAATTTCCTCGAAGGCACTTGATTATTTCTCAATTTGCTCATCATCTTCGGGTTAGGAGTGGATTCATTACGTTATTTGTTCTATATCTTTGATTCTGATTCCATTTAAATGCCATCCTTACTGCCAAGATGTCATCTAAACTGATCAGATTAAAGTTAAATTCATCGCAGGATTTTCTCCCTTAACTTCATCAGGTAATTATTTCACTGCATCTTTAAAATTGTTAAATCCACTGACATCTCTTTACTGCTGGTTGTTTTAACATACGGCCATTGTTAGAACTGATCAATACTTGCCTTGCGGATGGTGTCTTCCCTGACTTCATAAAAATAGCTAAAATAACACCTCAATTTAAAATGGGCGAGAAGCAATTACACTCTTTAACTATAGACCCATCTCTGTGCTCTACACTTTTTCAACAATTTTTGAAAAAGTTATGCATAAGCACTGAGCAGCTGCGCAACTATTTTGAAAACAATAATCTTTTAAGCTCTCGGCATTTTGGTTTTAGGAAAAAAAAAAATCCACCATTCAAGCAGTGCAGTAGATAATGTAAATGAAGTTGTAGAAAAACGATGCATTGCTCTTAGCATGCATGTTGACCTAACCAAGGCCTTTGATTTAATAAATCATCGACTTAATCTAAAAAAACTGAGAGTCTATAGATTAAATAACGCTGCTATGAAGCTTTTTGAGTCCTACCTTGTTGGTAGAAAGCAATTGGTAAAAATAAATTTGATGTCTGGTCTGACACTCTCTGATGCTCTTGACCTAACTCAGGGCTCTATTTTAGGCCCTCTTCTGTTTATTAAATTCAAAAACGATTTACCCGATTTTGTAAATTTTCCAACCTATTCATTTGCCCATGATACCTCAACCATTCTATGTGAAAAAGAAGCTACTTCCCAGTTAGAGGAGGTATTTCACAAGGTAAAATACGGTTTCAATGTATGTATGTTATATAATTCAGACAGCTCTATTTGTATAAAATTCTAAATAAATAAATAAATAAATATCCACTGTGGGTGCAGCTCTCAAAACAGCTCATGCAGTTGACATAAAGTGAGTCCTAGAATGAGATGAATATGACGCTAGGTGACTGACTAGACGGAAGGAAGTAGACAGCGGGTTAAAGTATTAGAAGATCCTCACAATTAGTCGTTAGGAAATAAGTCATTTAGGAGCCCTCGCCCTATATCTGGAAAACCTACCAAGCAAACGGTACCCATACCAATTCATGAGCTTCCACCAAGAATTGTCATCAGTACCTTTGGACTCTCTGAGACCAAAACATCATACGTCCTGACGGTCCTACACGCAAATGATCGGAGAGCACTTGGAGGGTATAAACCACACGCAATAATACTTAAGTACGCACCATCCAACGTCTTTCGGAGGGACGTCAAGCTGTAACATAATTTGGTCCCTGATGAGTAAAGTTTTAAAAAACTGTACATTGGGAAACTTCGAATCAATTGTTTTGCACAGAATCAAATGGAAGAAAAACATATATTGTCGCTACATTACACGAGCCTGTGGCACAGAACCTGTGGCGTAGCCAGGGAGGGGGGGTCCAGGGGTTCTGGACTCCCCCCCCCCCCCCTTGACACCAAAGTTTGCCCCCAAAAAAAGGTCATTTTTGTGTTTTCAGACAAATTTGACCAAATTTGTATCTTTGGACCCCCCCCCCCCCTTGACAGTTTTCGGACCCCGACCTCCGACCCCCCCTAGAAAAATTTCGGCTACGCCACTGACACGAGCCGCCATTTTGTCGAGGACAACGACTTTGACAAACCAGCTGAAGGTAACATGGGCAAAAACCCGACTTGTGACCCCTCTATCGATTCAGCTTGGCAAATGGAGTCGATCGCTCTCAAGAGTTTTCATATCTTTTGAAACTGGGGCCGCCTCACTGGCAACTCATGGCTATGTACCTACCACTCTTTTTAGAAATCGATGAATCTGAAAGTGAAGCCGATTTTTTGGAAAAAGCTATAACACCAGCTCAGTCCCCTCCTTCCCTCAGCCGCGCAGTCGATCTGAAAATTTTGGAGGAGAAAAAAAATTGACGTTTTTTTCTTTTTTTTTGTGGAATTTTTTGATTTTTTTCACTCCTGAGAGATACACCGAGAGAAATGAAGGAAGACAAATTGAAAAAGTTAAGATTGTACCAGCTCACCTACTACCATCAGGGTTTTATAAAATTAGATGTATGTAAACGGATAAAGATTGGAACAAATTACCCGAACTTTTTTTTTTTTTTTTTTTTTCTTGAGAAAATTCCCCTCTGCCTGAAAATGAAAACAGATATTAAAATTACAAATATTATCATTAACGTGTGGTATCGATCGCACTTTCGCTTATTGACGTGAATTTGAATAGCCCCATGCCCCCCCCCCCCTCGAAGAGTTTTTATCACCAGTACCCGCAACTCTTGTAATCAGTGACGAATCGGCCGGGGGGGGGGGGGGGGGCGAGAGCGAATCATGAAAGCGGTTCATTTCCACTATCTACGATTCTACGAGGAAATATAGTGGGAAAAACGTGCTTCTTGTATAAAAAGTAGGTGTTCGCCTTTCTCCCCCACCCCACGAAATATTCCTATATTCGCCACTATAGCTCGTTTTTAGTGAGGTTTTTAATTTTCAAGACCGCTGCGCTTTCATT
The DNA here is from genome assembly GCA_011764245.1 of Trialeurodes vaporariorum. NCBI lineage: Eukaryota > Metazoa > Arthropoda > Insecta > Hemiptera > Aleyrodidae > Trialeurodes > Trialeurodes vaporariorum. The sequence continues at coordinate 54,985,662 of VMOF01000002.1, forward strand.
TCGCATGTAACATACTTACATACAGTTGTTAAGTTGGAAGTTGACGTTCCGTGTTTTTGAAGTTGCCGCGCCACCGTGCCGTGTCGTGACGTCGTGACTGGTGAGGGCTGTGAGCTGATTGGCTAGAGGCAATACCAGAGGAGCTTTGAGGCAAAGATATTATACTATACAGATACGCAAATGTGGCATACTTAGGGCGGGGAAAGTGGGCCCTGAACGGGGTACATAATGCGCCTGGGAGGGTATGCTTCTTGTTAGCTTCACGATACAAACAAATGACGATTTGAAGGTTAATCACAGTCCTTATGCGTACTATTAAACGAACGGTTGTGATTTCGCTTTTATCAACTTCTACACATTTTTTCAGAGTCTTACTTTTCATTTTGTCTCAATTTTGCTTTTTTAATGCCTTACTGAAACTTAATTTTGATATTTGATCATCCAGTGATCTTTTGTTCAAACCTAAGACCTCCTCGCGAGGAGTTATCCTGAGTTATCCTCACCCTCCAAGTCGCTGGAACTAAACTTTTATCCATGCCTTAAATGTTTAAGTTCTCGACTCCTTGAATACTTTGGGAAATCGTTGCGGTTTAAGGTTTAACACTTACTTTCATCATGTTTTCTTGCCATTTGTCAGTGGATATTTGCAGAGTGATAATCAATCCTTCCTTAGCGGAAACTGCGTCTCCTACATGCATTACTACACGAATGTTTCATTCCTTAACTTAGGTTGCAATTTAGAGACCTGACCTAACATGAACTTACTGAGTCCTCCTGATTCAATTTGCAATTCAGAAACTTATCTTGAATAAAGGTCTTGAGATTTCTTGAGAAAGTTTGAAGAGTTGTTCAAGTAAGATTCATACGCTAACTTTCTGTTCAGAGCCGCTTCGGTCACGTAAAGTTGTGCACTCAAGGCAATTCTGAAGGAGATAAATTGAAGGTGACTCATTAGAAACCTTCAACTAAACTTAGGATTCCTCAAGAACTGCCGGTTGATTGCAAGCTTTTTGAATTCCTATTTTTCTCACTCTACCTCGACTCAACTCGCTTTTGTTTTGAGTATTTCTCAGGGGATGTCAAGTGAAGTATATCTCAAGTAAAGTTTCTGAATGCAGCCTAAGTATTCTTTTGTTTTTTCTCCTTTTCTTGAGTTGCACTGAACACCTTAAGTAATGTTGAAGGTTAAAGGGGCTTGTTTGTCTTAGACTGCAGTTATCATAGTCGTGTCCCCTCCTTGCTTGGAAAGTGAGGGCAGCGGATTTCTTAGCAGGACAATAATTTCAAGAATAATCCTGTCTACAGTGCAGCAATCAAGATTGTTAATTGCTTTCGTTCATGAGACAATTCCGTTTAAGTAATTCTACGTTACACCATCAAGACTCTTTACTAAATTTCCTCGAAGGCACTTGATTATTTCTCAATTTGCTCATCATCTTCGGGTTAGGAGTGGATTCATTACGTTATTTGTTCTATATCTTTGATTCTGATTCCATTTAAATGCCATCCTTACTGCCAAGATGTCATCTAAACTGATCAGATTAAAGTTAAATTCATCGCAGGATTTTCTCCCTTAACTTCATCAGGTAATTATTTCACTGCATCTTTAAAATTGTTAAATCCACTGACATCTCTTTACTGCTGGTTGTTTTAACATACGGCCATTGTTAGAACTGATCAATACTTGCCTTGCGGATGGTGTCTTCCCTGACTTCATAAAAATAGCTAAAATAACACCTCAATTTAAAATGGGCGAGAAGCAATTACACTCTTTAACTATAGACCCATCTCTGTGCTCTACACTTTTTCAACAATTTTTGAAAAAGTTATGCATAAGCACTGAGCAGCTGCGCAACTATTTTGAAAACAATAATCTTTTAAGCTCTCGGCATTTTGGTTTTAGGAAAAAAAAAAATCCACCATTCAAGCAGTGCAGTAGATAATGTAAATGAAGTTGTAGAAAAACGATGCATTGCTCTTAGCATGCATGTTGACCTAACCAAGGCCTTTGATTTAATAAATCATCGACTTAATCTAAAAAAACTGAGAGTCTATAGATTAAATAACGCTGCTATGAAGCTTTTTGAGTCCTACCTTGTTGGTAGAAAGCAATTGGTAAAAATAAATTTGATGTCTGGTCTGACACTCTCTGATGCTCTTGACCTAACTCAGGGCTCTATTTTAGGCCCTCTTCTGTTTATTAAATTCAAAAACGATTTACCCGATTTTGTAAATTTTCCAACCTATTCATTTGCCCATGATACCTCAACCATTCTATGTGAAAAAGAAGCTACTTCCCAGTTAGAGGAGGTATTTCACAAGGTAAAATACGGTTTCAATGTATGTATGTTATATAATTCAGACAGCTCTATTTGTATAAAATTCTAAATAAATAAATAAATAAATATCCACTGTGGGTGCAGCTCTCAAAACAGCTCATGCAGTTGACATAAAGTGAGTCCTAGAATGAGATGAATATGACGCTAGGTGACTGACTAGACGGAAGGAAGTAGACAGCGGGTTAAAGTATTAGAAGATCCTCACAATTAGTCGTTAGGAAATAAGTCATTTAGGAGCCCTCGCCCTATATCTGGAAAACCTACCAAGCAAACGGTACCCATACCAATTCATGAGCTTCCACCAAGAATTGTCATCAGTACCTTTGGACTCTCTGAGACCAAAACATCATACGTCCTGACGGTCCTACACGCAAATGATCGGAGAGCACTTGGAGGGTATAAACCACACGCAATAATACTTAAGTACGCACCATCCAACGTCTTTCGGAGGGACGTCAAGCTGTAACATAATTTGGTCCCTGATGAGTAAAGTTTTAAAAAACTGTACATTGGGAAACTTCGACAGAGACCAACAATTATTTATCGTTGAGATTCGAGTAAAAGAGGGAAATGAAAACACATATTTTGAGGAACAGGGAATTTCTATTATTTAATTTGTGAAAGACAAAACGGAATGAAGGATGATTGTTGTAAAAGTCCAAAGTTTTGGAATTGCTGCGAGATAAATGAAATAGCCAATGTTCTCCAACACCAAGGTAGATTTTGACTGTTTATAACCTCCAAATCTACAACTGCTGATATTTGTTTGTATCGTGAAGCTAACAGGTTGCCTACCCTGCCCCTGATTTTTGAGCCCATTTTACATTCACATTTGCGTATCTGTATAGTATAATATCTTTGCTTTGAGGTTAGGTCATAAAAGTTAGTCACGTTTGTTTACTTTTTTATGGGTGATGTTGACATCAGTCAGAATCGTTTTACTAGCAATAATTTTTCCATCTGACATTCTATCCGTGATTATTAAATCTGATTCATAAGCTGCCCTTACAATGTGTCTCTTTTAACTATAGTAACTCGGTGGATCATGAATAAGTTGCATGACTCACCGATATTTTCTTATTTTTTCTGGTTTCAATGATGGAATATTCAAGTATTGTCCCTCCAGCTTCTGATGGCATAGGTATGCTTTTAACCAGTGTTTCACTGGTTTGGTTTTTGATTTTTTGCAAAATTTTACTGTACTACAGATCTTCCCGTTGCTCCTCAGTGTACATTATTTCAAAGTTGTCGTTTGTTACTTGAGTTGTGTTACGGTGCATCAGAGTTGGGCAAATGGTATTCGACAAATTATTTTGTCCAGTTTGGCAACGCAATAAAATCAGATTATTTGAAAAATTATGTGGCCGAATGACCACACCTCTTCACAGGCAATGCTGTCACATTAGCCTCGTTTATGCAAGCATCTCAACCCGGGTTCTAGAACCCGAGTTCAGCTGAACCCGAGTTGAGATGCTCGCATAAACACTTCGGATCTCGCTGAACTCGGGTTCGACTCGACCCCGATTTAAACCCGAGTCGAGTCGGTGAACTCGGGTTGAGATTTCACGCATAAACACATCGGAGTTCAGAACCCGGGTTCACGCGGCATCGATGTCATCAATCCGAGCTAGGTTAAAAACGCGTCTCATGCGGTCGCACTTGTCCGTACGGCACCAAGCATTGCCGCCATTTTAATAAAAAATGTAAACAAACAAAGTGAAGAAGAAGAAAGAAATCCTTTGAACTCGAGTTCAAATGTACGAGTGTTTATGCGCTAACCCGAGTTGGACCCAGGTTGAAACTCAACTCGGGTTGACTCAACCCAGGTTCAGATCTCTCGCATAAACGAGGCTATTCAAACATCAACGTGGTAACCTCGAACTGATAAAAAACTATATAAAAAATAAAAAACTCTTTTACCAGATTGATTTCATTACTATTTCTGATTATTCGGTTGCCGAACTCTGCTGTGCATTGCCTGGATTCTAGACTGGCTCTGATATCCTGCTTACCGTTTTTTGTTCTACTATGTTAATTTTTAAGCCATTCCAAGCCATTCTGTCACCGTGAATAACTTCAAATTCTGACTACAATCTGATGGTAGAGGTCGTTTCACGAAAGTTGGCCGATGACAGATGGGTTTGTTTACTGCGCAGAGACGAGTTTGCATTTTTGCGCTTGTGCAAGAATGCAAACACGTCTTTGGGCAGCGAGCCATATGATCTGTCACGGGACCTCTTTCTTGAAACGAGCTCTATCAAAGGACACTCCAGAGTGGATTTTGTCTTTCTGTCTACGGTTTTGGCTGCATATCTAGTAAACTAACGCATCTCTTGGTTATTGATGATATTAAACACACGTTCCTTTTTGAAGTCTGATCTACAGTAAATTGTAATTTTGTTTCCAAGAAGGTTGCAAAAGCACAGGTTAATAAATGGACAAACTGTAGCCTTGCCAAATTAAACGCGACGCCACTGCTTGCCTCTATTGAAAACCTCCTCAAAAAAATCAATCAAATTGCTAATCAATTTAATCATTCCATTCCTCTCCCTGTTTGTGTTCAGATGAGAGCCGAGAAAGAAGCATGACGGCAAGGGAAGTAGAATCCGCGAGAAGAAATGTGTCTGTCGCCAAAAATGTCGGCACGAAAAGTTTGTTGGCTTTCTGGATGCTGGGAGTGTGCAATAACATAGGATACGTTGTTATGCTCTCCGCTGCTCATGACATTCTTGGCGGAGGCAAACATGTAAGTTCAAAATATCTCTTAACCTTCATCACAGAATAATACAATCAGACAAGTAAGCATCCAAAATGACATAATTTGTCTGTGACATTCCATTCACCATCCATCAGTGTTAATTTTACTTTCGAGTTTTAGAATAATTCTCTGCCTATAATTTCACTTCATCATTGCTCTCGTATGTGTAATTTGAGACGCTGATTTCAAAAATTCCATCAGTTTTCATTGAACTGGCCTAGAGTTTACGTAAATTCCATTTTACGCCTTCTTTGCGAAAAATTCGAAATTATTGAAAAAGTATGAGTCTTGAGTAAAAACTAAGGCCGAATTTGAGATCAATATTCGCAGAACAGAGGGAAAGAGGTAAGTTTCTCATGATTAGAAAACCTGGTTTTATGTTCTTGATGGCCAGACACACTATGTCATTAAGGCGTAATAATCAAATCAGACTGGAAACTCCCATGAGAGCCAATAGAACCTTTTTTTTCGGTCTATTTTGGCGACTTTTCAAGATGGCTTTCATAACTCTGTCTCTGTCTCAAAATTGCTCTTTGCAACAAGGGTCTCCAAAGAGGCGCCTTTGGAAATTTTGAATATGCCAAAATAAAGTTCCCCTTAAGTTAGAAACATCCCCAAGTTTGGTTTTTTTATCTGCAATCGTTCAAAAGTTAGCTGGGGGGGAGGGGGGACTTTTGCCACTTCCTGTTTAAAATAATATTTTGCAAATTTTGTCGAACCGTTTATTTCGCGGCAATATCCATGGAATTTTGCTGTTATTTTGCCAGAAAACGCTGGTTTCGTGTTATTTCGTGGCCACAAAATTCTCCAAGCTCTATAACTGGTGAAAAATCAGGACATGCTTGATGTGAGTAAGCACATCACTTTCTCAATTTTTTTTAATAAATTATTATTATTCATCTTCAAATCAAATTTTCAAAACATTAATATCTTCTCTTCTAACCATTAATGCATTTTCTTTTAATTTCAGGACACTGATGATGACAATCCAAGAGAATGCAAAAAAATGTCAACCGGAGCCATCCTGCTCGCTGACATCATACCCTCTCTCGGCGTGAAAATTATGTCGCCGTTCTTTCCATTGCATGAACAGTAAGTATAGTGAGCGCGTAATTGCAAACTGCATGGGCACCCACGTATGTGGTATAATGATAACACTTTTGATTTATGCATGAAGCAAATTTATTAGACATACCTGCATACCTACTATTGCTTCTTTTTTTCTAGACCTAAACAAAAATCCATTTTTTATCTTTACTTTTCTTTGAACACTTATCTTTAAGGCCTTTGTACACGCTTAAAAGACTTTGATCAGACTGCAGGATTGCCAACTTGACACTTCCAAAATTCAAACATAGACTTGATCAAAACACCTAATAAACGGGTTCTCTTGGTTTTATTGACTGAAATTGATGAGCAGATGACACATCACCATTATGAACCATATGTCATAAAAAGTGGTGTCTCAAGGTAATTTTAAGTGTTAAATTCATTAAAGACACACCATTAACCATCAGATAACTCTGCAGTTTGACAAAAGGTCCATATATTAAGGTCTGGCCGGTAGCGCCAACTCGGGAAATCCAAAGTTTGGGAACCTATACCCCCGAGTTCGCCACCATCTTGGATCAATGGTTTTAAATCGAGAAGTGGTTCCTAAACTGTGGACCAACGAGGGGAGCCGAAAGCTACCGGCCAGACCTTATAATATATGGACCTTGGTTTGATGGGCTGTCAAACCACTCAGTTATATGACAAACGGAACATCAACTGAACTTGCAACAGTTGGCTCATCTGCCATTTGTGGTAGATTTTGGCGAATCGTTTGCTAATTTGTTTGATCAAACCTGTTTGATCGTGTACAAAGCGCTTTATCATTTCTTTGAAGGAAAGAGAGTGGATTTAAGTTTTTCATTTGGAAAACTAGCTCCCTTTTGAGGTGCTCAGGACTAGGGATTAATATGGGTCCACGACTATGGATTCATTTGAGTCTCTAGGACCCTTTTTTCAATGGATTTTTGTCACCCGAACAGTCAGAATTAATCGGATCCCATCCTGACTGATTCTTAAAGAGTTCGGAATGAGCTAGTTTAATCTTAAAGTTCTATTGCTAAAATTCAAGCTATTTTGAGGTCATCCCTTGGGTTTGGAAGGTATTTTACACCTCTTGATAACTGGGGGGGGGGGGGGGGGGGGGTGTGAAATTTCACCCCAACTTAAGACTATTGCTGATGGCTTATTTACTATCTGTAAAAATCATCTTGTCCAGAATTCTCTGAGGAACAAGAGTAAGTCTGTTTTTTTCAAACTATTTAATTTTTAAATTGAATTTTCATTGGTTTCTAGCGGTGGTTAAATTTTTATCCCACAGACTTTCTTGCCTATTAAGATGGGAAATTTTGATGAAAATTTCTGGTTTTTTGTGGAATGCTTCTTAAGACCCTCATCATAACATGGAAGCTTGAATTAATTTAAAGAAATGTCTGCTTTTTATCTTAAAAAAACTGGTTTGGGAGTAAAAGATCCACCCTCCCCCCTTAGGCACACAAGGGTTATTTCGACGATTTGTAGCAACTGCTAAAAACTTCATTAATAATCAAATTAAAAAAGAAAGACAACCTTACGAAACAAAGATCCCTTGTCATCAAAATACGGTGATTGTTGAAGTTTTAACCATCTTCTTTTTCTTTGTAGCATTCGAATGGCTATTGTGACAATTTCTGCTGCCATCGCTTTTTGTCTGGTTGGGTACTCCTCGGCTACAAATATGATTGGGCTGGCATACGCAGGAGTAGCTTTGACGTCCTTTACTTCTGGACTAGGTGAAGCGACTCTATTATCTTTCATGAGTTTTTATGGTGACAAGTAAGCATTTTTTATCATATTCTGAGTAATAAGTATAGTCTGGATATCTGAGTTTGATTTAAGAACCCAATTTCGCTCATTTTAGGTGCAAAAAATCCACCAAGAAATTCTACAGGCACAGAATAATACAATCAGAAGGGAAACTCCCATAAGAGCCAATGGAAACAAGATTTGGAATTTACTGGCACAAACTGGCAAGTGTGCCTACTCACTTCTCAAGATGGCAGACATGCTTTTTCAGGCTATACAACCAATCACAACTCGGCCAGTTGCCGAAGATCTGCCGAAAATTGCCGAAGATGCTCACTTTCGAACATGGCGGCCCGAAGTAAAGAATGTTTCAAAATGAATTAGAGTTTCCGTTCTGATTAGAGTATTCTGTGCTACAGGTGCTGACGTTTTTGGATTTGTGTTTTTCCTTTGTTTTCAATTTAAAATGCCAAAAACACAACTTTTCCCAAAAGTGACTTGTGGGGCCGCTATCCATCGGATTAAAATCTAGAAAAGTTTTGTCTGGAATCACCCTGAGGTGATTCCATGCCACGTAACCAAGGTGATCGATTAGTCGATCGATTAATGGTCATTTATCGGATTCCGGATTAATGGAGTTATTTTGTAAAACGAGGATGGTCAACACCTTACACCTGTATGTAGATCTAACAAAGAGATCTGCAAAGTTTGGATGCTGGAATCCGTAAAGTAAGGGCGTAACTATGGGAATTCGCACTATTGTAGTGCGATACGAGAGATCGAGCAGCGATTGTGCGAATTCCCATAGTTACGTCCTCATTTTGCGGATTCAAGCATCTAAACTTAACAGATACCTTTGTTAGATCTACCTACAGGTGTCGACCATCCTCGTTTTACAAAAGAACTCCATAAAATCCGGTAAATGACCATTAATTGATCACCTTGGTCACGTGGCATGGGATCACCTTGGTAACGTGGCATGAAATAACCTTATGAGATGCTGTCATAATTTTGTTCATAACTTAATTTTGAAAATAAACTCCTCCTCCCCCCCCCCCCTTCAGGCAGGGGAATTGAAAAAAACAAAAACAAAAAACCACTAAATTTGTTTCCTTGGTAAAATGTATTGAAGGCTCCTTAACTTTCATGTATTTATGTAAGGTCAGTGTGGTGGACTATTTTTTCATTGCTTTCTGTAATAAATCTTGATTTTAATTTGAGAGAAAAAAAATTATATTTTATCTTTATCTCTCTTTTTATCTATAATTGTTCTTAAATGATTCCAATAAGTATGCCTAATCTAAATTTCCTTTCTCCCCTTTTTGTAGGAATGTCATAACTGCTTGGGGATCTGGCACTGGTGGAGCTGGATTTTTAGGCGCCCTTTACTATGCTGCGTTAGTCAGTATAGGATTGAGTTCTACTGTCACTCTTTATTCATTGATCTTAGTCCCTGTTTTAATGGCAATCTCGTAAGTACCCATTTATGCAAACAACTTTTTGCAAAATCTACCCTCAAAACCCATTAATCCATTTTTCTCTCCAACCATTGACTACTATTTGAAAGAAAAAACCCAACTATTGATAAAACATTTTTTTTTAAAAAAAAAAAAAACAGAGAAAGGAAAGACAACAAAGGCATTCTCAAAAAAGGATGGGAAAAGAAGAGAGGTATGGGCACCTGCCATATACTCTCAAAAATGGGAAGGAATACCTAGAGCACTAGGAGGTAGAGTCCTCTAAATTTGTTTCCCCTCTCAGTCTTCACTCTCTCATTTTTTAATAAATAAATAAATAAATAAATAAATAAATAAATAAATAAATAAATAAATAAATAAATAAATCAATAAGTAAGTAAAGAAAAAACTGCAATAAATCTCTCATTTTGTTTTGCAGTTTTTGGATTTTACTGGACCGACCAAACCTCAGTTCTTCTTCACCTGCAAAAGTTATCAGTCAGAATGAAGAAAGAGCAGAACCTAGTTACCAAAATGCAGGGCAAAAAATAGAAGAAGATGCAAATTCAAGTGCATACCTTGTTCCGGTCGCTCGCTCAAAGCACACTTTTTCAGAGCGAGTCACTATAATGCCCAAACTAATAAAATACATGGTCCCACTTGGACTTGTGTATTTCTTTGAGTACCTAATAAATCAGGGTTTGGTAAGTATTTTTTTTTAAATTTATCTTTAAGAACGTATTAAAAGTAGTGTCGATAGAACTTTTTGAAACACTACACAGAAAAAAGAAAAAAGCCAAATGATGGAACCGATAATTTTACAAATCAGTTTTTTAGGTGCTGTCGCGTAGCAAGAAAGCACCTTATGCTATCGTCGCTGTCCATATGTATGTATGTGACGCTTGATGATTTCGTTTTGTGCAATCGAAAAATGGCAGTAAATATTAATCGATTTTCACGAAACTTTGCAGAAACGTTTATCACTACCTTAGGATGAACTGCTAAAAATTTGAAACAATTTGGCTGAGAAGTTTTAAAGTTATTGAGGTTTTAGTTTTCACACATCATCGGTATTTATTGTGCTCAGTTGGTAGTCATTTTGCCGCGCAGCACGATGTCACTCGGGACGGACGAAATCTCTTCCCCACTCCTACCATCAATCCCCACTCTTTGCTCCACTTACTCTCCATCGAACATTTCCCCTCTCCTTTCCCACTCGCCACGTCGCATCGGAGTTGTTTGCCGTTGATTGTTATTGTAAACATAACAAAGCAAGTTGTAAATTTTACCGTTTGTTTTACGAAGACGTGCAAAACCCATCCCTTTTACATCTCCATGTATTCTTCCATCATTCACACCTTTTCTTTTTTTTTTTTAGTTTGAACTCCTGAACTTTAGAAATATTTGGCTGTCACATGATGAGCAATACCGATGGTATCAAGTCCTATATCAAATTGGTGTGTTCATTTCTCGGAGCTCTCTCACTTTTGTCAAGTTCAATCATCTTTGGCTCTTCGCAGCCTTGCAGGTAAAGATTTTTTTTTTTTTTTTTTTTTTTTTTTTTAACATTAAAAATTTCAAATACTTATTAAAGTGAACCCCTCCCCCTTTCTGGATCTTAGCTGTTCAATGTTTGATCCTGAATCTTGATGTAGAGAAGATATTTAGTGACCAAACAATATGTGATATCTTGGCAGAACAAAGACATGCCTTTCGTTGACAATATTTAACCTTATATCCACTGGTAAGTTTTTCATTGGTTCTATTAACGACATCATCACAGTATACTCATCAACAACGGAACTACACAAGTAGCCTGAAAATTCACACTATGAAAAAGAACAAAATAGGATCAAAGCTAAAATATCAAATAAATTAAAATGATCAGGGGGCGTTTCGAGGCTCAAACGGCACTCAAATGTTAGAAAACCGGCAAATGCCCCCCTGATGGTCGAAAGGTTGAACCAACATCTTCTGTTTGATTTGCATTAGATGCTACAGTGGCGCACCCTGGTAGTTGGAAGGTTACAACTCAATTTGCCCATTTGATTTCATTGAAAAATGATGTTCGCCACCTCCTCCCTATACAGTTTCGTTACTGTGTAGATGAGTTTACTGTGGACATCACAACCAAAAAACCACCAGTGGTTAAAAGAACATTGGTCATTTGTAGTTGTTCGTTCAGTTTTGTTCAGTATGTAACAAACGAAATAACAAATTATTATGAATGAAAATTGTTGTACTTTAAGGAAAACACACATTGAATTTGCTACTTTTGTTAATTTTTTATATTTTAACAGTTGCTTTTCCTATTTGCATGTAATTTCATAAAATTTATACCAACCCAGGGGTGCAAAATATTCCAGTAAGTTGTAAGAGATCCAGGACTTTTTTCAACGAATTTCCTCACAAAAATCTGAAGAGTGATATCTCTTCTTTTTTTTTTTTTGTTTTGTTTTGTTCTTTTTGTTTTTGGGGCTTATTTCAACATTCTCTTACTTTACACTTGCAAAAGAACCCATTTTTTCCAAATTCGAGGCGGTATTCTGGAAAAATCTAGTTGCCTTAGAAAAAACAATGGGCAAACCTTAAAGTCCCAAAAATGTCCTCACTTTTCTAGAAATTTCCTCTTTCTCACGCGATCCGTCGCTAGATGAGGCACATTTCGCACCCTGTACCTCTACTGATGATGAACCTGCAGATTGCTCAAAATGCATTTAAGACAATAAGTAACATCATTTTCTGCATCTTGGTTTCTCTTTTTCATCCAAAATTTTAACCAAATTTGCTGTATGGTACAGTGGAACCTCGATTAACCGGACGAGTCGGGACCGAACACCATCCGGTTACCCAAATATCCGGATAGTCAAATTCTGGGGATCGAATGACAGGAAAAATACGTTTGTAACTAGCGAAATATGCACTATTAGGAATGTATTAACGAGAACATACATCTGTACATAATTACAATAGAACTTGCATATTACCTCAATTATTTCCTTTTAATAACGAGTCTTTCTTCTTTCTTGTCTATCTAGATCTAGGTAAAGTAAGTACGGCCAATCGAGACGTATTTCCCGATCACGGGTAGGTTAGGTTTTCCCCGATTTTGCTTGTTGGAGTTTTGAAAACTGTTTCCAGACCCCATCTGGATAATTGAGTGTCAGGATAGTCAATGTCCTCTGTTGTTTCCTTTGATTTATCTTCTGATTTTTTCCTTTTTTTATTTTCAGTGCTGTAATTTAGTGTTCCTGTTGTTCGATGCTGTGTATTTTATCTCACCATCAATTTATATTGTGTTCGCCCTCATCCTATTTGAAGGACTATTAGGTGGTGCGGCCTATGTAAATACTTATTATAAAATTGACACTGAGGTAAGATATTCCTTCTCTATCAGATCAGATATCCTCTTTATTATTTGTAGTTTTTATTCAACAAGATTCATTTTAATGGGTCTGTTGCCTACTTTTGCCACAGTGGCGTTGCGTGCAATTTGGCAACGTTATAATATGTCCATTTAAACCTCTTGTAAAAGGTTGAATTTGAAGGCGTTCACTGAACACCCTATAGTTCGGTTTTTTTAATGGATTTAAATGGACACATTACTACATTTCCGAAACTGTTTTGCTACAGTATTATGACACATTGATACTGATGTAAAATTCAGCAAAAATAACGGTGTCCATGTTAAAAGCTTTCAAAATCCACTCATTAACTCAGAAAATCTGCTTCCATTTCAAACAACCCGCGCCACACTAGAAACTAGGTATTATCACCAAGATACAATTACGTAGACAGAACCACCGTGTTTATATAACATCAACAGAACTTACAAACACTTGTATGTTTCGTTCAGATGTGTACGTTTCTTGTATTATTTTTTGATCTTGAATGAGCCAGAAAAGACTAGGCAGCAAATGCAGCCAATGTTTCATGTATTTAGAAGGAAATTCCATCATTTTGTATTTACCTTGTTGTTTATATACACACGGTGGCCGCTACATCTTGAACTTTAAAGTCATTTTGTGAGTCTACGAGTGAATTTTGTGATTCTTTAGTCAACACATCGTCATTTTAGCTGGTTTTTCAACTATTCATTTGCTTATAGCAAAAGTTAGCAAGAGTCCCATTATCAAATTTGGAATATCTTGATTTGAAGTGCTGGGTAATTTTATCAAAATCTGTTGGCTAGTACTTGAAAAAAGAAAACTTCAACATTTTCAACACTGCTAAGAATAAGTCAACTGTTTTGAATCAAGTAGTTTTGTTATAAAATACGTATTCTTAAAAATTTCATTGAGTAGTAGTTCTCATTTTTGTATCATTTTCTGTTTCATATTTTTCCTATTTACAAAAAAAAACTGATTGATCGGCTCAGTATTTGACCCGAGCTGAATTTTCTCTCAGAAATATCAGGGGGCTGATTCTGCTTTTTTGGACGCGGCAAGATAGCAGAAATCGACCAATCCCATTGGTTTAAACGGCGTCAAGTGACAGATTTCGATTCATTCGATGGACGAAGGAGTCATTAGTCTTTCTATCTGAAATGAAGGACTCAAATGACTTCGAATTTGTCAGGTAACGCCGTTCAAGCCAATGAAAGTGATCAATTCCCGCTATCTCGCCTCGTCTCGTCAAAAAGAGCAGAATCGGCCTTCAGGAAGAATATTTTAAAATTTCATTAATGTTACTTCATTGGAAAAACAAAAATGAATCTAATTTTTCAATTTTTTCAATATTTTGTCTCCATTTGATTTTTCTATAGATGCCCATGGAAGAGAGAGAATTTTCAATGTCCATGACTTCCTTTGCTGATGCCCTTGGTATATGTCTAGCCGGGCTCTTGGCTATTCCGTTACACAACTACATTTGTGGCTTACCTTTGAAAGTACCAAAACTATTCAGCTAATCCTCACCACTATCTTTGCTCTCTAATCAGTATTCATCTCTTGCATTTTTAAGACTCAAGTTTTTCCTGTTTACGGGTCTAAAGATTGAAGGACGCCCTTTTACTTCAGCAGGCTGATTATGAACGATCCTATCGTAATGTTATCGAGTTAAAAATCGAGTACGTGTTATTTTATGGTTTGTGCCATTCCGATAGAAACCCTCTCATCTCTGCAGAAATTTAAATGTCTCGTCAAAGAACATGTTTTTGTTTTCTAGTTTAATCTTTCTTGCCTGCACCATTTGTTAAGTTGCTAATTTCTTTGTTACTACTGTTTAGTAATTGGGACTTGTTCCGTTGATAATTAATAAATAAATAAATTGTCTAATAGCTCGGGAGTCATTGGTGAATTTCCGCAGAGATGAGAGGGTTTCTATCAGAATGACACCACCCATAAGATAACATGTACTCCATCATCGACTCGTTAAGCATTATGATATGATTGTTCATAATCAGCCTGCAGCCCACTTTGGAGTACAATTCTATTCCTCTGGAAGTCAGCAGACGACAATATCAGTTGATATTAAAATGCCTCCTGTGCTGTGATGTAGGTCGCGTAAGTACCCGGGTAAATGGGTATTTATAATTTCTAATTTTTCTTCGGCTCTTTAAAGTGATGACATAAGATTTAAATTCGCTTAATTCTTTTCTTGATTAAACTAAATGCCTTTTTAGTTTTTTATGGATTTTTAGGTTCGGTAATCTGCAATGGGTGCCTTCAGAGTTCAAAAAAAAAAGTTAACTATAATTACCATGTATAAATACTTGGTTCAGGTAAATATCTGGGTATTCTACATCACTGTTTGTGTTGTTTGACTGATGTTTCTGCTGCCTGTCTTTCAAAAACTTTTGATACAATGATTCTAGGAAAATTTTAAAATTTTGTAATTTTAGATACTTGGTGTACCTGTTAAAAATTTAGTTAATTAAAATGAATTTTTTTTAGTCAAAATAACTTAAAAAATAATCTCAATTACCTTTTCACACCATTTTTAACTATTGCCAGTGGTGATTAGTGCAATTTGGCACCAATGCTTCTTGCTGTTTAAACCTTTGCCAAAGTATCAATTCATGAGGATTTAATGAACCCTCGTAAGATCAATTATTTTACATAAGTTTAAATGGAAAAAATATCTTCTTGCCACATTGCTCGAACTGCCAGTGATGATCGCTGCTTTTAAGGTGATTCTTCAGTGTTTAGTGCCGATTTCTGCCACCAAAGCACTACCGCTCAATTAATGTCAAATTACAGGCCGGAAGTATTTCACATTTAAGAAAACGGAGAATAAGGCTGAAAGAACCAAAAAATGGAAAAGAGCAAATCGATTCCTGTATTGAAATGCAACATTTCATTTTTTGGTACTTCCAGCCTTACTTTTGAAGTTATTGACAAGATATTCTGCGGAGACGTTCTTCAAATGATTATCTAGTATCTGACACTCCGTTCTCTTAAATATAAAATATTTTCGGCCGGTAATTTGACATTATTCGAATGGTAGCGCTCTGGTGGCAGAAATCGGCACTAAACTCTGAAGAATCACGTTATAAAGAATCTGATTTGAATTTTGTCTTTTGTCAGTAATTTCTTGTTTACAGTTTCAGGTTTAATTCCGTTCTTTTCATACCACATAGTTTCACTATGCATTTTAATATCTTTCAAGAATTGTCTGCTTCGGTCCAACCTCAAATATTTACTACCCCCACGAAAAACATTTCTCGTTTCTAAGTCCAAATTCCCTGACACTTCCCGGTTTTCCCGATTGCTGGACATTCTGTGTTCCATTATCGTTAAAAAAAAAAAATATTGAGCAAGTCGACACTTTGCAAAGCTAGAAGGAAAGGAGAAAAGAAACATAAGTCTTGATTTCAATTAATTTGTATTAATTTAATTTCAGTCAAATTGCTACTATAACAAAACATAACATTGAACAAGATGAAATTTTTTATTTTTTAACTATTTTTTGAAGAATAATTAAACTAAAAAGAAAGTTTTGATTCCTCTAACTTTTTTCTTTACTATTACGTTTTATCATTAAACACTGGTTTGCAGGACAAGTACTAATTAGGTATATAGGCTCCTTCAGCAAGTAAAAACTCTTAAAAATAACCACAATAACACACAATAATTCAACTGTACTTAATGAAAATCAATTAAATAAATACTTGTACAACTGAGAGAATGGAGTACAATGTGAGATACATTAATATAAAATCTACATGGAGGAAAGAAAATTACGTAAAAAAAAGAAAGAAAGGTAAACGACACGTTTCCAATTTCTCAATCGAGAAAATTCACTTTCAGCTCTCACCCGGAATAAAAGTATTGAACTTTAGAATATAAAATCTAATTTCTAATTCTACAATAATTAAAAAAAAGAATAAAAACGTAGAGTCTTGTTTCCTTTACAGTTAGAATTTTTTTACATCTCCTTAAAAGTCTAAAGTGAGGGTTGCTGAAAAACTGAAAAAATCATTAACAAGGATAATCATCGAGGGAACCTGCAAAAGTGAATGGTTAAAAATCAGTGCTTTCAGAAGAACAAAAGCCACAGTTTGTCTAAAGAGACTGAGTCAACTTTTCAGCTTAATTTGCCTGCAAAAGTTTTACGAAGTTAGAGGTGTAGTTTGCCTCACCAAAAACCAATAGTATTGACTTGCGGAATGGCGAATTTTTGCGGTACACATAGCGCTTGTACTTCAGTCTTTTTCGGAACATTGCGCATAGCTCGAATTTTGAGCATGTAAGAAAAACTTTAGTTGGCAGTTATGTGTTTGACAAAACTATGAAATAAGATACCGAGGTTCAGCTTTTTTTCTCTGCGACAGTTGCTAGCTAATCAAGAGGTTTTCAAGGAGGCGTTTTTCATCCACTCCGTGCTACTCGTAAAGCTCTTAGAAATGGTGTAAAAATCACTCCTGATACTTCATCAGATTCATAGTAGAGAGAAAAATGTCTGCCAGGGTTACACAGTGACGTAGCATTAAGAATGTCCAGTGAACACCCAAAAAAAGTCTATGAACTTTTTATTTTTTCAGAAATTGCAACAGTGGCGGATTGTGCAATTTGACAACAATGTGTTTTCTCCATTTAAACCTTTGTAAAATAATTGATTTTTAAGGAATCTACTGAATCTCTGACAAATTGATACTTTTGCATAGGTTTAAGGTGATTTTAAGTGCATAGGTTTCACCATTTAGTGCCGATTCTAACCACCTGAGTACACCACCATTCGATTAATGTAAAAATACAGGCCAAAAGTAATTTATATTTAAGAAGAACGAAGTGCCAGTTACTAAACAATCAACTGAAGGATGTCTGTACAGTATATCTTGTCAAAAACTTCAAAAATAAGGCTGAAAGAACTAAAAAATGAAATATCGCAAATCGATTCTTGTATCGAAATGCGATATTTCATGTTTTGGTACTATCAGCCTTATTTTTGAAGTTGTCAACAAGATATTTTGCAGAGACATTATTCAGATGACTAACTAGTAACTGACACTCCCTTTTCTTAAATATAAAATACTTTTGGCCTGTAATTTGACATTGATCGAATGGTAGTGCTCTGGTGGCAGAAATCAGCACTAAACGCTGAAGAACCACCTTCAACCTACGTGAAACAATTGATCTATTGGAAATCCACTGAATCTCTGACAGATTGATACTTTTGCATAGGTTTAAATGGCAAAAGAAGAAATGGTTGCCAAATAGCATCAGCCATCACTGAATTGCAATGAAACATGATAAATTAAGGAAATAGAAGAAAATATTCCTGTTGATCATTTCTTGCAAATAAATTTTGCCAGTTTCCGGCTGGCATTATGCAAGTATAAAAGTCTCAGTTATCCTTGATGACATCAAGTGACATCAACCGTTCATTTCACAACGCTTTTTAGGTGTTCAGTGAATATACAAACATTTGAATACTACTGCCATAAAAAATAGAAGAAAAAAGAGCAAGTTTGAGGGAAAAATCATTTAATGGGAAAAAAGCCCTTGAACGATGTTTTGATTATATACTATTCCCTCATTACAAAATCAGCTTAAACAAATGCAAGCGGAAATTCATAAACGTCAGGCACAACCAAACAATGCATCTTTTCGGGTCTCACATCCTAACTCCTTTCATTTACGTTGGAGGTAGATTTATGAGCTATAGTTCAAATACTACAATAATAGTTTGCAGTACTGAGAGGCAGATAAAATTTTCTGACAGAATGCCTTGCAAGATTGGCACCAAAAGGTTTGTGATTTATTAGAGATTTGCGAATACAACTTTTCTGGCTTCCGGAAAAATTGGAATATTTTTTCTCAGACACTCAATTGAATATCAAATAATTTGAATAATTTCTCCAATTTTTTTCAAGATGGTTCTTATACACTTCTATTTATTTCTTGAAAAATGTACCTATCTGACCATTCTTTTGTGTTGCTTCAAGCAATAGGTAAATTTAATGAATTACATTTCTGTTTCAAACCATCAAATCAGCAACAAATCATACAAATCCGACTCTTTTGAATACAGAAATGATACACAAGAAAAAAATACTGGTAGAATTTACCATCTGCATAACTGATTATGGAGTCCATCAAGTATGGTAAATTTTACCATCATATGGTAAATGCAACGTACCTTGTGGTAAATTAAGATAATCTGTTGGTACATTTCACCACAAGGTACATTGTATTCACCACAAGGTACATTGCACTCACCACAAGGTACATTGCATTTACCATGATGGTAAAATTTACCATACTTGATAGCAAACTCCAAAATCAGCTATGGAGATGGTAAATTCAACCAGTCTTTTTTTTTCGGAGCAATCAAATATTCACAAACCCCTAATTATTTCCCTGGCTTGCACGAGTTTAATAAATACTAATCACGAATGTGGTCTAAAAACTGTATCACATAATTTGGCAGTGTTACATACATCAACAGAACATTGCAACAACGTATTAAATAAAGTTGATTCCTTAAAGATAATTACTAGACATGGGCAATTCATTAATTTATTTTTTCATTTTTTATTGTAAGTATTCTCAGAATGGGCAGTGAACACAGCTAAAAAAATTAATAAGCATGTTTCTGAGAAGAATCACAAAGGTCGCGAAAGCATTCAATTAATTCAGGTGTTTTAGAGAGGAGGTCGTTTTAAAAATTTATGGAATGGTTCTCTTGGGCACTTACTGATGACAAATTTGAAAAACTGAAGTTCAAAAAATGCTTGGGGTTATTCAAAACCATTTTTTAATTATCCGTTGAAACTATGAAGGAAAATTACGGATTCATGACATAAGTGACATAAATGATAAAAATTAGAACGAAAAGCATAAAAAAATCAGATTGTACATGAAAGATTTAAAAGGTGATAAAGTCTTACTCCAAATCACTGGTTTTCAGCAAAAGAAAAACTTATTTTTTTAAAAAGAATCTTTGTTAGTTTCATAGCACAGTGGTGAAAATACGCCACATTGAAGTGAGTTATACCAGACCCATTGTTGTAAGGCACAAAAGCTATGAGCTACAATAGTTTTTAAAAGTCTAAAGATTCAAAGCTTTGACGCAAAAGCTAACAGAAAAAAGTTGAGCTACAAAAATTAATGGAGTTCTAAAATTCACAGCAGCCTTGCAGTAAAGATTATAGAAGGCAATATTTTCATTGCACATAGATGTACCACAACCCCGAGTTCTATAATCCAAGTTGCAGGAATGTAATTCTTTGGAGAGTTCTAGAAATCCACCTTTTGTCAGATACCATGAGGCCTTCGTAAACGCTCAAAGTAGGTTTGTCAAATTGGCATCAATGAGCCGAGGTCCACCATAAAATGGTAGGTGAGCCAACCGGTGCATGTATGGTTGATGTTCTGTTCATCAAACAAAACTGTGCAATTTGACAGCCTGTCAAACTGCAGAGATATTTGACGATGGATGATGTGTCATCTGTTCACCTATCTACTCTCAACGAAACCAATAAACCCATTTAGGAGGTGTTTTGGTCAAGGTTATGTTTGAATCTTAGAAATGTCAGATTGACAATTCTACAGTAACCAGTGGATTTCAGCTCACCGATGCGAATTTGACGATCCTACTAATGTATCTTGCCGCTTGTGTTTGAATGGAAAGATGAGTGAAAAGTTTTAATGTGAAAACACAGTTTACAGGGTTCAGATGAAAGACAAAATCAATTTTTCTTTTTTCTTTTTAAAAACACATTAGCTGACACGTCCAGAAGGAGTGTTGGTGGTGTTGACAATAATTTTTTTATAGGAAGAACCAAAATAAAATATTGCTTGCAAAATAAAATTAATAAATCACGCCACTGAGATCAAAAGTAAAGAAAAGAATAAAAAAGAAAAAATACTTAAAACATTAAAATAATTGTGCTACAATTTTATGAGAACTTTGAAAAAAAAAAAATACAATCACACAAAGTGAGACTGGATTTTTTTAAAGGACAAAAAGTTCAATTGTTGAAGACGGTACGCAAAAAAGATAATATAATGGCAAGGTCTGTCAGAAAACAAAAATACTCTACTGCATGTAGCCAAAACACATTTTTCAAAATTAAATGGTAAGTCAACAGGTTATGATGAAGTACCTAAGTTGAATTGTGAAGACAAGCTTTCTCTGGTCTTAAATAGTGTTTCCCCAAAGTTTTAAGACAAAACTTTTAGCAAATTTGTGAATATCAGTATTGCTGAAATAAAATTCGTTCATTAGATGGATACAATTTAGCAGCAAAAGCCAAATCACTAACATAGAGCTTTTGCAAGAGTTCTCAGCGGGTAAATGGGTTATCAAAGCTTCAGTAAAAATCTTCCAAAGACGTTATGAAACACAAGAGTTAAAAATTAATTACCAACAGCACGTTCTTTGAAGTTCAAAGTGGTCCACTTATGCATGCATGAACCAACTACACCTGATTATATTACCCACCGAAACAAACGACCTCCATCTTATCTGCTGCCCCCTTGCTGTTTACATTAGTAATCTTTGGTTTACATAGCACAAGATGGCAGTTGTTTGTTTAGGATACTGTGATGCCATCAGCCATAATTGGTGCCAACGTGCAGAAGTGGACCATTTTTTTTTCAATTTTTTTTTCTTTTTTGTCACGCAGTTCATTTGGTAGAATTTTACAAAAGTTTTGAGACTATCATTCGCAGGAAAATCTTATAAGAGCTCCATTTTCAACATTTTTACTTTCTCACTTCCTCAAGGATAGAAAAGATTGTTATCATGAAAAAGTTATTAAATTTATGTATTTTCGAAATATCAAAAATTTTCCTCATGAAATTTACCATAATGCTACTTACATTCATCAAGATTCACCCCCAAAATATGAAGACTTCACGGAAAGAATGTGTTTAGTCACTTCAGGCGTTGTCAAAATTTGGCAACGCCTGAAGTGACTAACCTTGTTCTTCCCATGTAGTCTTCAGATAATTACAACGGATTTTAGAATTTCTATCTATTCCAACCTTGAGAATCATTGTTTAAAAAAAATTGGCTTGCATTTCAAGAGTGTGAAAAATGGGGGGGGGGGGGGGGGGGAGAGACAGAAGTAACTGATAAAACTTGATTCCTAGCAACAAAACTTGATCCACACAGGCAGAGTTTGTTTCGAAAGAGTAGGCGCAGCTTACCGATAATCTTTGTCGAATTTTCGATTTTCGTTTGTGCAAATCAAAACTAAACTTGCTGGCGACTGACCTTTCAATTTCATAGCGTTTCTCAATGAAAAGCCAACACTCAAATTAATTTTTATTTTGTGACAAGAGAAATAACATTGGAAAATGCCAAAGATTGTCAGTCTAGGTGCGCCTACACTTCTCTAACAACCTCAAGCCTCGCTAATGTTTGGTGACACCAGAAATTTATTAAAATCTTAAAAGACAAAAGCTTTCCCAAGACTTCTAAGCAGAAATCCAAGAAAACTGTTTTGACTTTAAACTTGACTTTTTCCTTTAGAAAGAAAGAAAGAAAAAAAATGGGCTTTGACTCATACAGTACATGATGCAGTAGAGTATTTCCGTTTAAATAATAGATTACAATAGCGACAGCAAACAAAAATTAAATAAAAATGTTGGCAGTTTTGAGTTTCCACTTTGACAGTAGTTGTTCTTTTAAGAGCTAGAAATTGACAAATTTACAGAACAGTAACTCTAGGTAATCGATTTCCAAGGAGAGTAAAAAGAAGGAAAGTCTTACAGCAATACCTAAAGAAGTGAATGAGGAATAGAAAAAACAACCACAAGGGTTTTACAAGGGTTTTAAGATTCATGCTTTGAATTTTGCATGTAATCAATTAGGTCATTTCACACTGAAGACTAAAAAAGATGTTTCATAAAGTTCAATTGGAGACAATTCATCTTATGAATTAAGGTGATTCTTCAGTGTTCAGTGCCGATTTCTGCCACTATACCGCTACTGTTCAATCAATGTCAAATTACAGGCCAAAAGTATTTTATATTCAAGAAGAATGAAGTGCCAGTTACTAAATAATCAACTGAAGATCATCTCTGCAAAATATCTCGGCAATAACTTCAAAAATAAGGCTGAAAGTACCAAAAAATGAAATATTAAAAATTGATTCTTGTATCGAAATGCGATATTCAATTTTTGGGTAATTTCAGCCTTATTTTCGAAGTTACTGCCGAGATATTTTGCAGAGACAATCTTCAGATGATTATCTAGTAACTGACACTGCGTGTTCTCAAATATAAATTACTTACGGCCCATAATTAGACATCAATCAAACAGTAGCACTCTGGTGGCAGAAATTGGCACTGAACGCTTCAGAATCACTTTAAAGAAGAGCTCAATTCAAAATATGCTGCGAAAAGTAGCAAATATTTATTACACCTGCTCAACATAAAATAAAACAAATATCACAGCGCATTGGTTTAAACGCATTTTAAAGTCGCAAATAGGTGCATCAAAGACCAAAATAAATCGATTAAGATAAAAAGAGCTTTTGATTATTATAGAGCAAAAAAGAAGTTGGTCTGAAACTAACAAGAAGTGAGTGCGTAGGAAAATAGACCATTTACGTGAGAAGCAGGAAATTCAAAATTGACCAATCAGAAGTGGATTTCACTTTAAAAAAAAGAGCCTAAGCTAATCAGACACATGGATTTTAAATTTCCTGCTTATCACAAAAACAGGCTTACAAAACAACAAAATCAGTTCAATCAGTTTCATTACAATTTATCTAAAGCGATCAACTCAAATAAAAAATTGCAAAGCTATTCTAGTCAGATGCTTTTTAATGTAAGATCGGTACAAGTCATAATTAGGTCAGAGAAAAAAAATTCAACTCATTTCCTGGATTAATGGAAAAAATTGTGAAACGTACGTTTTGATTCAATAATTTCAATGATGCCTGAATTATTGAAATCACTTCCAAAAGTTCATTTCTATTTAAATGAATTCAATAGATTTCCAAAAATTTAAGTTGGAAAATTACAGAATTGAAAATTGTGGAATCACATTGATAAAAACCAAACTCAGTTTTAAAAAAATTGTCAGTAGATGATAGTGAAATGTACTTTCCTATAAAAATTTGATAAAACTTTTTTAAGATATATTCTTCAATGATTGAAAAGTGGACAGTATCAATTAGAGCCTAGTCTTGTTCAAGTTATTTTTAATAGGCACTGCTTTAAACAATTTCACAAAGATGAGGTAAAGTGGAATACAAATTCTTCCCGTGTGAAAATGCTTTAAAATAAAGACAAGCAGACAGAAAAGTAAAATAATTGAAAATAAAAACATGTCAAAAGAAACAGAATTCATTCAAAAACAAAGGAACATCAGAGAAAAACAGAAAAATAAGAGTAACTATGAATATCTTTTCGGATAAACTATAAAAAGACAAACTGTAAAGTACAAATAAATGAAAAAAAAGTTGAGGGTCTCCTTTTCTCGAAAAAGCAGTGCTGGAGTTCGTGTACATATAAAGGCATTTTTTTAATTCACCGATGATTTCCCCAGTTGAGAAAATATTACACGGTTCAGTTCAGTGTATGACTAGTGCACAAAAATACTCGCATCCATAATCTTTTCTCTATCTGTGCAATCGCCATTAAAGTATTAAAATATCCGCAAGTTCTTAAAAGTCATCGACAACTCCACCGGTTGAGAAAAGATTACAGATGAGTGTAGTCTCGTGCATTACAGTCATATACTGAGCTGAACTGTGTAATTTTTTCTCAGACAGTGGAGTCATCTGAAGATAAAAATGATATTAAGTTTTCTTCTGTACAGATACTAAATGCACTGCCGCTATCCATCAAGAATCTTTTTAGAAATTCTGAGATTGGTTCATTTTTGGTCTAGTTAAAGAATGTTCTAATAGAAAGGGCCTACTATGACCTTGAGGATTTCCTACCTACCAGGTAGGAGCTCCTCTGGTTCACCAATTTGTGTAGTTCATGAAATTCATTTACTTATGTAATTTGCATTGTTTTTCTGTACAACAAATGACTTGCACCATAGCCATAAATTGAGGCTTCTATGTATTAAATTTGAAAATAAAATAAAATAAAATAAAAAATGCCATTGAATATACACGAAACCGCAGCTCTGCAAAAGAAAGTAAAGTAACAAACACAAAACTGAGAAATGCCGGCAATTTTAAAGATAAAATATGCGCAGTTTCAAACTCTTAAATGTACGGAACATACCAGCAAACGTAAATAGAATATTCCTGTACATCTGCGCGTGAATGTTCACGTGTGGAGTCTTGTAAACAAATTTTAAAATGCTTAAGGGCACCCTTACATTATAATACCTACAATGAGTGAACTGTATTTCATTTTACTTTTCAATTTAAGAGAAAAAAAAAGTTTTAAATGCACCGCTTACAAATAAATTTCCAAGTTTACACTTTAAAAGTAAAACTATTTTATACAAACTTTATGATTTATATATACCTATACATAATGATAACAAAGTCATTTACACCTAAAATATACTTAGCATCGGGAGAAAAAAATTAGCTACAGTTTTGGTTACTTCCGATCAACTTACGGGACGCTTTCTCAGGCACTGCGCTGCCTTGGAAAATATAATTCAGACACATTTGTTTCTCTTCCTCGGGAAGCGTTTTCATATCTACAAACCGATGCCCTTGAATTTTGTCCTTTGTTAACCATTCTTCTTCGATTCTGTACAAACGGAGAAAATCATTCATTAATTTAGAAATTAACCAAGATTGTAAAAATGAAAGCAACAGGTATATACCGGAAAATGGTGAAAACACACAAAAATAATTGTTATAAGGACTTTTTGGCTCAAACCAAAGCCATTTTCAACTCAAAAATTTAAAAAAATAAAAAAATAAAACAAAAAATTATGTATTTCAAAACTCGGAGTGAGCTACTATTCCAACACAAAATAAACACAGGAATGAAAACATCTGCGCTTTCCGGAAGCGCCACCAGCTCCAACAATAGCCTTACAACTCAGACTATTTGCACCGGACACTTGCTCAATGAGTAAGACAAACACATGTGCAAGATAATACAGGGTGTCCCTGGATTAAACTGACAATTTTTTAGGGTCAATTCTTTAGTAGTGAAGTCCAGCCGCCCAAACCTTGTGTTCGTTATGCTTGTATTTCAAAGCGAACGACTGGACTGAGAATACAAACAGGGAAAAAGAAGGAAGGGAGATACCTACCAAGGTACCTCACAGTGAGGAAAGAGGACAAGAGGGAAACTGCACCAAGGCTTTGTGAGGAAAGGAGCACACTAGGACTGGTATGCTCTAAGAATTTGTTTGGGCAATCTGTGTGTCTCTCTACGTTTAGCTAAAAAAAACAAAACACTCTTTTTTCCCTACAAACATGGAGCCGAAAATGTACCATTTTGAACGAAGCCCCCCAAAGTTTTGAAAAAAGAATGGTTTCTTTGGAAAAGCGTCCACAATTATGATTCAAATGTCATGAAATTTAGCTAACAGGGTATTTTAATACCTGTAACTTATCGATGACCTTGAAAAATGCAGAATTTGAGTCTGACTATCTTTTCTGGTCAAATTATACTTTAGAAGTAACTAATTTGCCCAAAAACGTACAGTCAGACTCAAATTCTGAACTATTTAAGGTCATTAATGAATTTTAAACATAAAAATACCATGGAAGCCAAACTTTCACAAAATGAGGAAAGCCTCAAATTAGATAGGGATCTACTATGGTACCTGCATAGCTCTACCATTACCCCTTAAACTTTCATATTAATAAAGGATTAAAATGGGAATGAGGCCAACAACGAATTGAAACTTCCGAGACGTTTCGGTGCACTTGCGGCAGCATTTTCAATCGGAAAAATAATAAAAATAAAAAAATACTCAAAAGCACACTCCACTCAAGATGGAAGAGGGACTGATAAACGAATACCGCCACATTGGTTACATACCGCAAAGACGTGGAAAAGTTGAGAGTTGCATACCTCCAGTTTTTCCAAACATTAACAACTGATTGAGGCTCTATCTGTGTTTAGCTTGTCTGTTTCGTTTGTTTCATGTAACCAATGTAGAAGTATTTCTTAATCAGTCCCTCTTCCAACTTGAGTGAAGTGTGCTCCTCGTTTTGAGAATTTTTTATTTTTACTATTTTACCGATTGAAAATGGTGCTGTAAGTGCACCCAAACGTCTTGGAAGTTTTAATTTGTTGTCAGCCTCGTTCCTATTTTAATCCTTTATTTGTACTGTGTTTTTGGCCATTCAGTTTGCAATTGTTTTAAACTTTAATGCGAGTCTTTGAGTAAATTTCATCAAACAAGCTCAAAGTAATTTTTGCTGGATTTTACTCAAGAGTTAACTATTTAATCACTTACAGCAAAAGTTAGCAAGAGCTCCATTATGACGATTAAAAAATAATTACACGGTTGATCAAAAGATACTTACATGCCTCGCGGGAACCAGCGAAGTAAGTATCGAACCGTGCCATTGGGTTCAGTTCTTTTTGCACAGACCTGAAAAATAAAAACCATCGAATTCAAATGATGTGAGGTGTACTCTTTTTCCTTGCTTCGTCAGTAAAAAAAAAACTGTGCATCTGAAGACTTTCGTGATTCTAAGAAGCAAGGATTAATCAAGACCCAAAAAAAAAATTATTCAGACTTACAGATGTTTTCGATTCATATAGCTGCGAAGACAAAACTCTCCGACAAACTAAACAAGTATATCTCAACTAGTGTTATGGGAGCAACTTTCTTTCAAAATCTTTCTCTCCCCACTTCAAAAATTTTACCAACATTTAAACATATAAGCCCATAAAATAAGTGGATGAAGAAACAAAACTGATGGAAAGTGCTCTCGTTTCCATGCACAGCAAACGAACAGAAATATGAATTCATTTTTCATTTTTTTGGAGCTTCCATTTATGCAGTTTGTTTAATAAATTCAAATAAAAACAAAAAAGGAATAAAAAAAAAATAATGATGGAAATAGATGAAAAGTTACATGCACAATAATGTCTCAAGAAGAGACCAGATTTGTTTTTACAGGGTAGTACTCTAGTCCTACAGGTGCCAGTAATCGGAATTCGTACATTTCGAGAACTGTACTTCAAAAGAAATCCGAGTGGATTTTTAAGGTGATTCTTCAGTATTTAGTGCCAGTTTCTGCCACCAGTACGCTATTGTTTGATTAAAGTCAAATTGCAGGCTGAAAGTAATTTACATTTAAGAAAACGGCGTAACACTTACTAGATAATAATTAGCTGAAGAATGTCTCTACAAAATATCTCGTCAATAACTTCAAAAATAAGACTGAAAGTACCAAAAAATGAAATATCGCATTTCGATACAAGAATCCATTTGCAATATTCTGTTTTTTGGTACTTTCAGCTTTCTATGAGAAGTTATTGACGAGATATAATGCTGAGACATTCTTCAGATGATTATCCAGTAACTGACATTCCATTTTCTTAAATATAAATTACTTTCGGCCGGTAGTTTAACATTAATCGAACGGTAGCGCTCTGGTGGCAGAAATCGGCACTAAACGCTGAAGAATCACCGTGAAAATCCACTCTGATCACCTTTGAGATACGATTCAAAAGATTTAGGAATCCCAAGTACTGGTACTCATCAGCCCTAGTAATATACCCTGTTTGCCCAACTCTGGTAGAAACCTGAAAATTTTGCATTTCCAAATTTTCTCGACCACAAGTGTCATTACAGGAAATGTCTTCATTTCTTAAAATATGCAATTTCATTGCACAAATGCATTGCTGATTGCCATACACTGAAGATAGAAGGCACATTTACTGTATGATGGCAACATAGAAGAAAATGGGATCGAATCGGAAAATGCGAAACACTCATATTCAAGACTTAAGATTCGAATGTATTCAAAATTAAAAACTACTGATAAACCCTAGCTTTGGATGAAAATTAAAAAAGGGCAAAAAAAAAAAAAAAAGAAAAAAAAAAAGGAAGAGGGATAAATTCTAAAATTTAAAAATAGAGAACCACCAAAAATGATAAGAACGTTTTTATAGTGACTTACCACTGTAAAATGTTAGAAGGGGTTCCTTACTTTTTTTTTTACAAGTGACACACTGAGTAGGATGACTCAAAAGATTCTCACTAAAATTTCAGGACTTGATAGTCAAAAGCAGACGCTCCAGAACACAGTTGAAATCATGATGAAGATGGTAGAGGGTTTCAAAAGTTATAAGAAAAGTTTGTTGTTCCTCGATTAAAATCACTGATTGTCAATGCAAAAACTAATTTCCATGAAGAATAATCAAAATTTCCTACTTGAAATCACAAGCATTTAAAGAAAATAGAAAATTTAATTTTTTTCCTCCATAAAAATCACTGATTGTCAATTTAAAAACTAATTTTCATGAAAAATAATATTAATTTCCTACTTGAAATCACCAACATTTATAGAAAAAAGAAAATTGAATTTTTAAGAGTCAGAGCCCACGGCATAATCACATCGGAGAGAGAAAACCAATAAAATTAAAGCAATACAAAATTTCGATGAAAACACTCGCAAATTTTGAAAGGGAGATAGCATTTGTTTTGGAAAAAGAATTAGAAGGAAAAAAAAAGGCCTGAATTATTGATATGTGGTATGCACACTGTACAGCTAATAACTGGTGAAACCATTGTCAAATTACATTTGCAAATGTTTGTAAAACCAATACCACATAAGGTGATGCCATTACATACTGCAACCGTTTATAAACCACTAAACACATTCGAATGAAATCACTAGAATAAAGAAACTACACAA
Source organism: Trialeurodes vaporariorum (assembly GCA_011764245.1). Taxonomy (NCBI): domain Eukaryota; kingdom Metazoa; phylum Arthropoda; class Insecta; order Hemiptera; family Aleyrodidae; genus Trialeurodes; species Trialeurodes vaporariorum. The sequence goes on from VMOF01000002.1 coordinate 55,015,263, forward strand.
AACACAACTTATTCACACCAATTCAAACAGGAATAACGGGACAGAAAGAGTCAGTAGAGATTCACAAGTAGTATAAATGCTTTTCAGCAGTTTTGAAACGAAAAAGTCACTGAAGTGCAAAGAATAACGATGGCTGATGATGACTGATGACCAATGCCCGCTGTATATATTAAGTGTTTTGACCTGTATGGTTAGGATATATTAATTACATAAAACGTATTTCATTTCGATGACCATTCGTTTGTGTCCACGAGAACTGTTGTACTAGCATTAGCTTCACCCATTAGCCAATCAGAGGTCTTTAATAATTTTAATACAGCTCGCTAGAGTTTTTTTTTTTTTAAGGGTAACAGTAAGAAAAAAGTAAACACAATTAAATATATCATTAGATCAGTACAAAACCACTGCACCACTGGCACAAGCATGACCAAAAACCACTTTGTACAATGAACACGGCAAAAAGAAAATACGAAAGTTACTGGAAAAAGCGCTGATAAAGCGCAAATCGTTTGAGAGAAGGTAGTCTTTTTGTTGACTTGCTTGGGCACTTGTTAGCAATTGTTGTCAACAAAGAAAAAACTGGTTGGAAACTGGTTGGAAACTGGTTGGAAACTTTTCATTGCTGCAAATTTTAGCTTCTTACGACACTTCAAACCACGCCCTCTTTTCTTGGCAACAGGCCATCAACAATAAAATAAAATAATAAAATCACCAACGAAAGCAAATTGTCGGCGAAATAAAATACGTCTCTAATCAAACAATTGCGGCCCTTTCTGGAAAAAAGGCCTTGAAACAGAAGATGTGCTCTTCGGACAAACGCCTTTTATTCAATCACAATGCTTGTTTCACACGGAGAGTGAACCCATTGTTTCACCAACCCTTTTTCCAGGAATGGCCTCAATTGATGCACAGAAGAAGGCAAGAAAGATTAAACCAGGAAAAGACACATTCTATTTAAAAACAAAAAGGCGGGTTAAGCTTGAGAATTGCAGAGTTATGAGGAATATACGAGAGGCCTTCAAAAAGTAAGTTTCCCTTTTTTTTTCTTGGCTTCGAATTAAGCTAGCGAAAATCCAATTACACCATTAAAACCATCATAAACTCAATAGCTCAGCAGGTTCTTTGGAATTTCAATCAAACCAACGGCTGCTTCACAATTAATACTTTTCTGAACCCATGTCCAAAAATTTCTGTCCAACTTTTGGCGAGCGGGTACACAGCGCGATCACGGATAAGTTCCGCGCCTTATCGCACTACAGTGATTTTTTTGATGAGAATTTGTTACATTGGATCATCTGAGATTAATTTGAGGCTTTCCTGGTCTTAAGAAAAATTTGGGAAGTGTGAAGAGTGAAACTTCATCGCCTTCATCTCAAAAGAAGGTTGGACAACAAAATCCATTATGATTTCTTGCCTTTACTTTGAAAAAATCTGTTTTTTCAGCTCATCAAAAAGTTGGACGGAACTTTATTAAAACATCTTGAATTAGTTACTGAATGGTACATTTCAGAAATTAGTATTCATTATTTCTCAAAGAGAGATGCAAATTTAAATTTTGACCTCCGGCTCCGAATCCCTGCGCGAAGTTGATTAATTTTTTTCCTTTTTTTCTCTTTTGGCTATTAAAAACTTTTCCCAGCTTAGCCCGCACTTTCCTAAAAAAATGAGGGAAGCCCCCCTTTATTACTGTTAGTGCTTACTTTTTTTAAACCCAACACCTTGATGCAGTCCATATCATAAAGTAGCCTTAAAATTCCATTTGATATTTTAGGATATTTTACAATAAAGAGGGTGTAGGTTAGGCAACGGCATGCCTGCAGGTTTTAGAGTATTTACTGTCTCAGCTCTATCCCGCAATTGAGAAGTTGCTTGGAAAAACCACATAAAAAAAGGAAGGTAAGCTCGTTCCCAAAAATTCAAAGTTCAAAGTTTCATTGTGTATGTTTCTAAAGAGTTAAACGGACTGTTCTTTCTTACCTGACAATTGGAGCTTAGAACATTTGTCAGATAAAAATAATATCCCGTTTAACTCATCAGAAACACTCATTATAATAATAATAATAATAACAATAATAATGATAATAATAATGTTTTTTATTTGTTCAATGCATTTAGCAATGACAAATACGTCAAAAAACACTGAATTATGAATTTTACAGAACGAGCATATCCTCTGTTTCATACATAGTTTTATAAAGAGCTCCTCAATTTCAAGTAGTTTAATGATTGTTTCTATAGCTGCTGAGTCATTTTTTGAAACACAGATATAAGAGACGTCCTCATTCAAAACCGGCTCATTCAGCTACAACAGAAACTTTACAGAGAGCGCAAAAAACTGTAAATTTCCAGCAGTCAGGATACTGACAAAATATTGTTTTATAACACTTACAACATGACACAAGAGAGTTGGTAAAGTTTGTGATTTAGTAAAATCAGCAACCTTATAATCACAAGATATTGATGAAACAATTTCATTTGAAATGAACCGGTTTTGAAAGTGGACGACTCGTTTGAACTTAAAAAATATCAGTTTTCAAAAAGGACGCTGAAAATTTTGTCTGCTATTCTCTGAAGCTATTTTTGGGGCGAATTTTTGGATCTCATTCGGCACATTTTGGGTACTTTGTACGCATATTTTGAACACACTTGAGGCACATTTTATTCTAGTGAAGATTTCGGATATATTTCAGGCATATTTTGATCTCTCTTTGAGAGTGTTGCAGGCATCTTTTCCGCACTCTAAGGGAATATTTCAGGTAATTTCAGAGCTTAAACTGGGCACTATTTGGGATGCTTCACAGACATGTTTGGAGTTTGCTTTCAGTACATTTGAGGTACTATTTTCGGCATATTTTGAACATTGTTAGGCAATATTTTGAGCACTCTTTGAGGACATATTTTCAGAACTCATGAACATATTTGGGGCTCTTCACTGGATATTTAAGACAAGCTTAAAGCTGATTTTAGACACTACAAGGACATATTTAGAGCTTGCTTCAGGTAAATTCTCAGCTACCTTCTGTTAAGTTTGGAATAAATATAACATTTTGGTATTGTTGAATTAGCAGGAATAATTTTTCACAGATTAAAATCGGAACTCATGAAAATAACAAAAAGTAGGTATCTTTCATTCACTTCAACGCTAGATATAAAAAAATATTTTAATAAATGTAGTAACTCATCTGTTCATAACATATTCTGAAACTGCAGGTCAGAATATGTTTCCTAAAATATTGCTTACTTAAAAAACTAACGGAAACAGAGCTGAGGAAAGTGAATATCAAAGACCTAGAAGTTACTCGTTCTTTACCGTTTAAAACCATGGAGAGAAAGAAAAAAATTGAACATGATTTGCACACACAACGCACACGACAGAACTTTGTACATCAACTTTTTAAGCTGATGCGCAGCTCACTTGGTGGCTACTTTGAGCAGAAAAAAAGTTACAAGACAAAGATAAACAGGAGAAAAATGGGTGCAGGAGAAGGATTTTGGATGAAAAACAGCACGAGTAGTTACCTGACTTAATAAGGTTATTGAGCAGCCATCATCGTTTTCATTGAAAATTCCTTGAGTGCGCCTTAGGGTGTCGGTAGCAAATTTCTCGTTCAGCCTTTCAAGAGCAGATGAGTCAAAGTAGTCCGATACTCGAGCTGTAAAGAGAGAAAGAGTAAATATCTTATTACAGTTCAAAATTAGACCCCCTCAAAGAAAATAATGAAATGCCAAGGAATGAAGAAAACTCAACTTTCAATTTTTTATAATGACAGTACTTTCTCTCAATATTCCCCTTAGGGGGGCGAGCAAGAAAGTAAAAAATTGAATTACTGAGTGAGATTTGGGATTTCCAGCTTTTATTATTTCACATTTCCTCTGAGAGAAACTTACTCGATATGTTTGAAAGTAAGCGATCCATTAGGTGAATCATAAATTGAGGTTTCAAGGACATATCGAGGAAATCAAAAAGCAGTGGTTATTAGTAGAAGAATAAAGGGTTGGTTCCAGCCATTAAAACTATTCGTTTTTTATGCTTGTCTTTTGAAGCAAACGACTGGAATTAGAGAAACATAAAGGGAGCAGAGAAGTATAGAGGCACCTACCAAGGTACCTCATAGTAAGGGAAATGAAGATTGTAAGACAGTTCATCCAATTATTTGCTTTCGAAATGATATTTTCTTTTGTTCATTAAGGTGATTCTTCAGCCTTCAGTGCCAATTTCTACCACCAGAGCGCTACAATTTGATTAATGTCAAATTACAGGCCAAAAGTAATTTATATTTAAGAAAACGGAAAGTCAGTTTCTAGATAATCATCTGAAGAGTGTATCTGCAAAACAGTTTGCCAATAACTTCAAAAATAAGGTTGAAAGTACCAAAAAATGAAATATCGCATTTTGATACAAAAATCAATTTGCGATATTCCATTTTTTGGTTCTTTCAACCTTATTTTTGAAGTTATTGACGAGATATTTAGCAGAGACGTTCTTCAGATAATTATCGAGTAACTGACACTCTGTTTTCTTAAATATAAATTACTTTCGGCCGGTAATTTGACATTAATCGAATGGTAGCGCTCTGGTAGCAAAAATCAGCACTAGACGCTGAGGAATCACCTTAAGGTCAATAACATTTGAGACATTTCAGGTGTAGATTGAAAAATTGGATAAACTGTCCTAAAACCAAAGTGGACGAAAGGGATACCGTCCAACGCGAGACACCCTGAGGAAAGGAAGAAGGGACTTGGCCACTATTCCAGCCGACACTCGTTTGAGCGTCGGCCATGGGCGGATACAGGAATCTGTCGGTCTCTCTCTCCTCCCATTTGAGTACGTGCGTTGGAAAAGGACGGAGATTGGGGCTAAAGTCACATGATAGCCCCCTCTGGTGTCCTTCTCTAACACATGTGTTCAAATAGCCAGAAAGAGAGAAAGGCAAATTCCTGTATCCGGCCATGGCCCATCAGCATAGAATAAAGTGGAACAGAAATAAATTTGTGGGTCCTTTCCCCCTCGAGAAGTTTGGCACTTTTCAAGTGTGAAGACTCAAAAACGGTCTTCCTGAAATGTGCCTCCATCTCTTGTAGAGTAAGTTCTATAGAGTATGCTGCAAATGAGGCAGCGTTCTGAAAATTAAAGTCATGAAATTAAGAACAATGTACTTCCTTGATGAAAATGCATCAACTTGTCGATGACAGGAATTGAAAACGATGACAGGATTAATATGACGGATAAAAGGGTTTGGAATCATTTCACTCTGACCACTGGACAGAGAGTTGTGCGACAGGACGCCGCACACAACGGACGGAAATTTGCCTATAATGGCTCAATTTTGGTCAAATCGGTTTCATATTTTACATTTCACCGTCCTGATCAAACAGCCGTATTATGCTTTGCCATCGCGATTTTGCCATGCAAAAATTTTATAATTTGTTCATGTAGGTAAATAAGTTTTGTCGTATTAACACGTTGACTGCCATTAGGTTTATCGGTGTAATGCCCCTTGGCGCCGAGGGTATCTTTTTTAATCTATTTCCATTTTTTTCTGTTTTTTCGATTTTGTTGGCTTTGTAAGCCCAACGCGGGCGCCGTGGGAACTCTCGGGTGTCGGGCTTATGAGCCAGACACGGCAGTCAACGAGGTAAATGTCATTTGCATGCTCAAAATGGGCTTACTTTGGCTATGTTTTTGGACCAGCCACCGGCCACCCAGACACGGTGGTTCGTTACGCTGATATTTCACAGCAAATGACTTGCTATCCATAAAGTGGAATAAATAGATAAATAACTGGCGACTTTAAGAGAAGACTGGATTTTAAAGGTTATTGGTGTGTTAAACAGTCTTTGTAGGTTAAAATATAATCGAATGCATGCTGTAGTAAAAAAGTACGAAAGACGCATTAGGATTTCTAGATTTTCATAGAGAAAGCACTTTCATATCAAATCCTTTTTTTTTTTCCAAGGTGTGCCTTTGGCTTGAGAAATTCATCAGCATCAAATTAAACATGGTGGGCACCATTGGCTCCGTTATATAAGCCCACTAAGATGTACGGTCAGCGAATTAAAGAAGGTCAGTCGACTCCTTGGACTTTCTCTCAGGTAGGCCACGTGGAATGTTTAAATTTATTGTGATAAGTATCGCAAGTTGCCTACCTCAACCAAAGTTCGATGAGTGGACTGACATTATTTAATTCGCCAACATTACGAAATGAGACAAATGTAACGCTTACGGACCTTGAGATAGAAGAGAAAAAAACCGCAACCAAGCTGTTTAAATTTATGGGTGGAAAAAGGGCAAATATGCAACATTCGACTGAATTCTAAAGGTTTTTGGTATTTTCCTCCATGCTTTTTGGTTAAATGCTACAGAAAGACATGCATCATATTGCTGTAGCATATTGTAGCAAAAGTGTGCAAAAGACCCATTGATAAACCCACAAAAACTCGCGAGGCAGATCCAGGAATTAATTCTTCTCATCAGGCCCTGATTTAAGGGAGGGCTAAAGAAGGCAGCTGCCCATAGCAGCAAAATTACAGGGGCGGCAAAAATTGGGCGATGATTGGAAAGATAAGGGAAAAAGGGAAGGGGAAAAACAAGTTGAAATTTCCAACACTCGTGAATTCGAAGACATTGTTAAAAACTCCAAAAATATCAGGCCAATTTTTCTACTTCAATTCCTGCAGTAACTAAAGATAGGTGTCGAAAATCAATTTTCTTATTGAAAATGGTTTCCAAAACTTCGGACTTCTAGAAAATGTTGAGGTAATTCAGTGGTTGATTTCCAATTGATGCGCTGAGTTGTCAAAGGTATGAAAAAAGTGGGTTTTACAACTTGGATATTTTCCAAACTTCTGCTGTCAAAATTTCAAACACGAATATTTAGAATGTATGCTCATCTGAGATTTGCTTGGAAAATGCATCAACAGCTTTCGTTAAAAACTGGCAAAAATAAAGTGGGAGGGAGGGGGCAGAAATTTGATCCTTGCCCACAGGCAGCAAGAAGGTAAATCCAGGCCTGCTTCTCTCTCTCCGTACATTTAAAACCATGAGCAAGAAAAGGATGGAAGATTGGATTATAACAAGAAATTAGGTCCGTGCCCACAACTTGTGAACAACATATCTGCTCCTTCCTATCATCTGAGGACTCCTCGATCAATATGCCAATCAGATGGCTGATTCTGCTCTATTGAACAAGGCGAGGTGAGATAGCGGGAATTCACCAATCTCATTGGTTTCAACGGAGGCACGTGACAGATATCGAGTCATTCGTTCGACAGAGGAATCATAATGGATTCCCGCTATCTTGTCTCATCTCGTTCAAAAAAGCAGAATCAGCCCCCAGGCCACATATAGGCCGGTCTAAAGTATTCGAGCTGTTTCCCTGACTCTGTCCTTTTCTAACGCATGGGTGCAGTTGAGAGGAGAGAGAATGAAGCAGTGCTGCTAAATTTGGCGTAAAATCTACAAATTCCCCATTTAATTCAGTGTAAAATGTGTATTTTAATGGTAAATCTGGCAGCACTGGAACCAAGAAAAATTTCTGGATCCACCTTTACAAAAACTAGAGTGAGCAAGAGACTGATCCTTGAAATTCCAGACTTTCGAATAGGCCGGATGAAAATACTGCCAAGCTATGGAAGAACGCCTTAGGCGACATGTGTTACTTAGACTGTTTTTGCAGTATAGCTCTGGCCTCTATTCTTATACCGAGTTCCTCTTCAGGAGTTTTTGGTTTTTGTACAACCTACCTGGTCACTCGACTCTCTCTAACACAGGCTCTCTGCCCGTCCAAGCATTTAGGAAAGGCCGACCAATGACCGTCTATTGTTCAATGCTGGAATCCTTGGAAGGACAAACCATTCAAGGCATTGGAGGTTTAAGATTGAGGGTAAACTGAAGAATAGGGATCCCGAGCTACATTGTAAAAACAGCATAAGTAACACATGGCGCTTACAGCGTTTTTCCTTAGCACGGCAGAATCTCTGTAGCTCTACCATTTAAGAGGAAAGATGACAAAGCTATACAGGAATCATGGGAGATTCCTATTTAATTTGTCTCTTTCTCCGTAGAAACACACTGAGGAAAATCTCACATAAAAAAGGAATCTCTAGTGATTCCTGCGTAGCTCCACCATTACGCCTTGAATTTTGTGAGTCTGTGAAATAATTTCATTATTTTTTTAAAGTGCTCATCCTGATTTTCCCTGGAAATCAATCAAGTATTACATATTCAATCGCTTGTAGAAAAAGTTTGCAAGAGCCCCATTTATGAGATCCGTTAACAGACAGTCTTTAGTATCTGATAACAAATTAGATAAATTCTATATTTTGATTAAACTCAGCAACCACATGACTAGTTTCCGCCAAGCACCGTTCTCCATTCTTGTCAAGTCTATTCAAAAGTCTGAAATATTGAAGATCGACCTCTTGGTGGTTTGAACAGCTGTGAAACAAAGATTATAAAATTCAAAATTCTGAAAAACCTAAACAACGGTAAGTACTTTAAGGCTAGGACGTAAGACCTGATACTTACCAGATGGCCTTTTGCAACATCGATTTTTTCTTAGTTTCCGCCTAATTGGTTTGTTTTGAGGTGATTCCGGAGTCTTCTTTGAAGAATTAGTTCCATCATCATCTATAAAATGTTGTCCTACATGCCTTGCTAATGCTCCCTAAGGGCAAAAAAAGAAATTCAAATAAACATAAGTATAAATTGCATTCTAATTTTAAAAAAAGTAGTTCCTTTGCACAAGTAAACTGTTATGATTGAAAATTTCACTCAGATAAAGCGTCAGCAGCATCTACTTAGAACTTTAAAGCACCTAAAAGAGAGCTTTTAGCATGCAAGAACTGATTTGCAATCACAGCACTGTCTCTGTAAAGTTGTCACCTCAGGGCTACCGTTTTGCGTATAATTAATCGCATTTTTCCATACAACCATGATTCCACCAATTGAGAAAAGATTACACAGATGAGTTCAATGTATGACTGTGATGGACGAAAATGCTCGCATCTGTAATCTTTTTCCAACTGATAGTTATTTCTGACTGTAAAAGACTTACGGATATTTTAATAAATTAACAAGAGTTTTCACCGATTGAGAAAAGATTACAGATAAGAGTATTTGCGTGCATTTCAGTCATACATTTAACTGAACTGTGTAATCCTTTCTCAACCTGTGAAATCATCTGTGAATTGAAAAATGCCATTCATTCTACGCAAAGCGGCAGCTAATATTTTCACTTGATATTACGTATTTCGTTGTAAAAACCGAAGCAATCAAAAACCTAAACTTTAGATGCCAAGAAATTTTAGAAAAAAACGAAAAATCTAAAAAAAAAGAATAAAAAAAGAAAAAAAAAAAACTTTGAGTCGAAATAATTTTTTTAGAGCTTGGCAAAATATTTTTGTTTTGGACTTAAACAACTATATTTGCACTTTACTTTCATTTATATTTCATTAAACTTTGACTCGGGAACACCTCAACATCATGCGTGTGAAGATAGGGAAATGGTCAATCTGAAACTTCAAACAGATCTTCACCAGGCAAGGGAAGTTTTGTTTATTTCTTAATGATTTTTATTTTTTGAAAAAACAAATCTTTAGGGTGATTCTTCAACGTTTAGTGCGAATTTCTGCCCAAAGAGCACTAACGTTCAATTAATGTCAAATTACAGGCGACAAGTACTTTACATTTAAGAAAGCGGAGAGTCAGTTACTGGATAATCATCTGAAAAACGTCTCTGCAAAATATCTAGTCAATAACTTCAAAAATAAGGCTGAAAGTACCAAAAAATGGAATATCGCTAATCAATTCTTGTATCGAAATGCGATATTTTATTTTCTGGTGCTTTCAGCCTTATTTTTGAAGATATTGATGAGATATTTTGCGAAGACATTCTTCAGATAATTATCTAGTAATAGATACTCCATTTTTTTAAATATAAATTACTTTCAATCTGTAATTTGACATTCATCAAACTGTCTCGCTTTGGAGGCAGAAAACGGCACTAAACGCTGAAGAATCACCTTCAAGATAGAATATGATGACTTACCTGAGAACTAAAGGATAATCCACACCGTTGAAATATACAAGAAAATGGCTTTTTGCCAGCATGGGTGATAACATGATTTTCTAAATAGCCTTTGTTGGTGGCTAGTTTCCCATAACATTTGCAACCTTCCCACAAACATGAGGACACTTCTCCACTTGTTTGTTCTTTCACGTGCTTTGTCTGAAATTGAAAACAATAAAAATAAAAATAAGACGTCTACAGAAAAAAGAAAGTAATCAAAACGGTAAAATACAGCATAAATTGAAACATTCACAAAACATGTCTCACTAGCATGCAATCTATAAAATTGTAATATTTTAACGATAGAGTCATGATCTGTAAATTTTAACCCTTTCATACCTGGTGTACATTTCAAGGTACATCTGAATAACATAGAATCTTATGGAGAAAATGAAAATCTGATATGCATATCGTTTTACATAAGAAAATTGTGCCCTGATCAACTATGATGGCCAAAAATCCGTTCCTGGACAAAAAATATTTACAGGTTTGAAAGCATTAAAGGGGTTGTTCAAGATGGCCGATTTCAGGCCACGTAAATTAATATGTTTTTTGAAACTGTGTTCTGTGGTTCCCGCATCCTAATACACCCTTAATACAAATGGGAAAATATTTTTCTATTCACCAGAAATGCTTGATTTTCAGGGCTTTACAAAAGAAGAAAGAACATTTACAATATGCCTAAATGATCTTGAGGATACGTAGAAAACAGTGTCGGCTCGTGCAATGTGACAGCAACGGATTCTTTCCATTTAAACCAACGTAAAATAATCAATCTTCATTGAACTCAGTGAATCCCTGAGAGCTCGATTTTTTGCTTACGATCAAATCGCAAAAACCCATGGTTGCCACATAGCACGAGCCGTCACTCTTAGAAAATAAATAGGTATGCAAAGGAAAAAAAATTAAAAAATTTAATTTCTTTTAAAAAAATTAAATTATTTTTGAAAAATTAATTTTTTTTTTAAAAATTTAAAAAACTTAAAAAACAAAATAAAAATAAAAAATAATAAAAAAAAATTACCGAAAATTCAAATTTGACCCTACCCAGTCCCCTTGGATAAATAAATAAGAACTATGAAGAAGAAGAGGAGTAAAAACTGACCTGCAAATGCTCAACTAAAGCCGCATTCGATGAGAAGTCTTGAGAACAATTGCGCCAGCGGCAGAGGATCTCTTCTTGGAAATACCGATCGTCGACCGACTTTTCAATTTGTTTCGGGAACCTAATATTTTTTGGTGCAGTAAGGATAGGAGCCGATTCGGCACTTAAATTGGACTCCTCGGAAAAATTGCTATACGCCGAGCTACAACTAGAACTACTATCCGTAAGTCTAAGGTCGTTCTCGTTATTCAATTTATTATTATTACTATTATTATCGTAGATCGAAAGCGGTAAACGATAAGTTGAGTCTTGGTCCTCATTGTCCGGATCTGTTTCCGGTTTGGATTCATCAGTCTTGATATTGTTGTTTGCTTGAGCAGACCCGGAGCGGCGGGTACTGGAAATTGGGGAGATTGGTACACTAACGACTCCACGGAGGGAGAGATATGAGATTTTGCTGCTATCCATTTCGCCTCCATTCGACACGGTGTCGGTGGGCTGAGAGGAGGGGGAGGAAGGGGAGAAGGAAGTGGTGGTCCGGGAACAAATTTTGACACACCCTGTAGACGAGAATCGACCGAGACCTCCTGGAACGAGAGGGATTTCAGGGAGTTGAATATCACAACCATTAATATAAGTCGGTGATAACAGATAAGCTCCCGGAAAATTCCTAGAGAAAGCGAAAGGGTTAGTCGCTGACTCGGGTATACTGGAAAGTCCTGAAGTCGCATTGGGGCTTTTCGTTGACCTTAACTTGCGCCTGGTCTGGGGACAAGCGTTCGGAACTCGGAATTGTACACTAGAGGAGGTATTACTGGAAACTTGGGTAACTTTCGTTTCGGGCGTTGTCTCGACCCTACGATTTACGCACTTGGGTTTCTGGTTCAAAGCTCCTACGACATCAGTGGTCGAATCAGTTCTTAAACTTTTCTTCGGGTCCGAGATCAGTTTGGATGAGGGGTCCGAGCTGGAAAGGGTTTCAATATGGAAGACGTTGGTCCCACACTTGACAGGCATCTTAGCTTCCGTTAGATTACTTAAATTCTCGCACTTAACAACTAAGGTTTTCGATAGGATATTGGCAGGAATTGTCCTTGACGGTGATGAAGAAGAAATGGGCGTGTCCGGTTCTTCTTCAGAGAAGGTTCCGCTCGAAGCTGATTCGCTAAGCGTTGAGCTTTCATCGTCGGCTGACGTCACTGTATCGGGCGATTCGTCACCGGTGAGATGGGAAGGAGGAGAGATCTGGCAATTGGTTTGTGGCAGTGGTTTTGATGACGGCGATTTAAATTGCAATTGCGTTTTCGCAACTTTAGACGAACTTAATTTCCCGGCGTTTCCGTTACTCAGCTTTTGCTTCTTGGTCGCCAAACTTCTTAGATCGCTCCGAAGCATTGTGGCGGCATTCTCTCCGCCGAAAAGAGCTTTCCGAACTTGCGGTTCAACTCGACCGTTCCCGGAGTTACGGAAACAACACTTGACTCTGTCCAGCACCAGCTTTTCAAGCTCTTCGTCGGCAACCTCGAAATTCCCGTTCTTAACCACCTGACAATTGTTGTTGTTGTTGTTATTGTTGTTAAGGACCTCTTCCTCTGCGTCTTCGTCCACTTTCAATCGCTTCAAGTCGAAGGAAGCCAACAGAGCTTCGTCGGTAGACCGCCGTTTGTTCCACGGGAAAGCGCTGTTGGGCGCCATTTCAGTAGGAGTCGGCGATTCCGAACATTCGAAGCCACTCGATGTGCTGAGAGGAGAACCCGGGTCGGTGCTATCGCTGCTGATTGAACCGGTCGAGTCAGAACAGCTCAAAGTTGCGACCCCACTGAAACAGAAAGAAAACAAACGGGAACGTTAGGATTTGAGATACTGAGATTACACTGTTAAAAATTGGCAAAAAATCCGGAGTGAAATTGGAGCGAACATAAAAACGTAGTGAAAATAGGGTGAACTGGGAGTAACGGGCGGAAAATACTGAAGAGGAGGGACGAGAGACGGTGTGTACCAAAGACGTAGCGTGCAATTTGGCAACGTTGCAGTTCGTAAAGTCATGAAAAATCAAATGATTGGGTAAGCAATCGACCTTTCATATGGGTTTAAATGGACGAACTGCGACGTTGCCAACTTGCACGCTAGTTGCTACGCCACTGGGGCGTGCGTCTCCTTAGTGGAGTATCATTACTTTTTAACTTCGAAGAAGTGCAAATTATGACGATATATTTCTTCCTTTCCACACCATTTTTCACTCCAAAAATATCTTACTCCAAAAATTATACAACGGGAGAAATCATGACTTTTATGTAACCGAGTTCGGAGTGAGCATTTCTAACAACGTATTGTTAAATGGAATCCAAGTGTTATCGTTAATCGATATAGATTGGCCATTTCTGTGACGTTTTTTACATAAATATAATGAATAATAATTAGTAATGCACGTGGTTTCTAAGCAAAATTAAGAGTATAGATGATTCCCAGTAAATCGGCTAAGAATGCCTGCATAAACTAATCTACTTCTGATTTATCATGAATTTTAGGCTCTACGGGCACCGCCATTGGATGCGTTTTAACACGTATGTGTATACAAACGAAAAGGCCCCCCGGTGTTTTACGAATAAAAGTAGTTAATTGTCGATGAACCTGTTGATTTTAATCATAGTACACCTCAATAATGTCTATAATGCCCGTAATAATCTTTAAAAACGTAAATAGGTGTTGTCGAGCACCGTGCACAGGTGCCACAGACCTAGGTAGCTCTTAGATAAGTAACAAATAATTATAACCTAAAAAGTCTTGTCAACTTATCAATTTCGAAGAGTCTTACGGTAAGAAATAAAACATGTCAAACCCCCTAAACGTGAATCATTAATCATTAAAATAGTAAAGTATCAGTTTAGTCATTGTTGTGCATTAAATGCTCAACAAATGTCAATCAGCAAGGGCAGAGAGAGATTACAGCATTTGTAACTCTACGGCACTGTAATCTTTGCATTGGACCAAAACACAAGAACGGTCCTCATCCTTACTTCCTCAGAATGTAAACAAAAGCGTGAGAAAATGCATCCAACGGCGGCGCCCATGGTTTCACTTGTCTTAACCCTTTAAAGACCAGGTTAGTTCACATGAACGTCACTTTTCCGTATGTATAGGGAAGGTAGTTAACTGTTCGTACTCGGGGGAGTTGGAATTGCATATACGACGGATTGAAGGCGCCAGCCGAAATCTCATCTTTTTATACTACATCGAGAATCTTGTTTATTCAGAATCCTGATACTGGAACAATGTGAAATAGACTGAAGTAGAAAATCGAGTATATTCGGGCTTGGTCCATACGGGGTTAACTATCTACATACAGGGACTCTAAATCGGCATACCCCGGCTGCACCGGAACTTTACTCCGATGCCATCAGCTCACCGATCCGCGATGCTTTCCAGACCTCTCCCTACCTGAATTCAACGTTCAAATTTGGTCGGAGCAAAATACTAAGTTGAAAAGGCTGTGACAACGTGAAGCAGAAAGGAGAGAGAGAGAGAGAGAGAGAGAGAGAGAGAGAGAGAGAGAGAAAAAAAAAAAAAAAAAACGCCTTTGATATAATAAATAACAAAGCGATTAGGGTGTAGAACGAAAAGTAATAAACCAATACCTACGGCGTGGTTTGACTCGAGTAAAGTTTGATCGATAGGGATTTGGAGGGGGGGGGGGAGAGAGCTTTCAGGAAAAATCGTAGAGTTAAGTAACACGGCGAGAAGGGAGACAGTCGGTCTTTTAAATTAACTCCTTTCCGAAAATGCTAAGTTTTCGGAGAATTGGTTGGAGTGCAAAAGAAAGAGAGGAAGAGAGACAGGGAGAGAGAGAGAGGGGGGGGAGAAAGAGAGAGAGAGTGGGAGTGTTAGAGGGAGAGGGGGAGAGAGGAGAGGAGAGAGAGAGGAGAGAGAGGAGAGAAAGGAAGAGAGAGAGAGAGAGAGAGAGAGAGAGAGAGAGAGAGAGAGAGAGAGAGAGAGAGAGAGAGAGAGAGGAGCACAGACAGAAAAAGAAACAAAAGAACAAAAATCAAATCGAGTTACGGGTGTAACGAGAAGAGTCCCGCGCTCTGAAAGGTTTCCAATGGCAGCAAATGAACGGGGCTAACCCTTCAAACTTATAATTGTTACTCTTCAAACTTCAAGCGCAGAACTTGCTCGAGGAAAAGATTGGATTCAGACTATTCTTCCAGTTCCGACAGGGGAAATCTGTTTCCTCTCCTTCCTCCATTCCTCTATCTTTTTCTTCCCGACTTTGGAGTCTTTTTTCAGGCAATCTTCCGATGTTTCCTGCATTGACACATCACATATCACAATTGAAAATTTTACTGAGTTCTTGTATTTCGAAGAGAGAGGAGGGAGCGGCTTGGTCAGTTAAATTACGCAAGATAATTTTAATTGATTAAAGATAAGCAAACGACTTCTCAGCTCTCGCCATCACACAATCACGAAAACAACAAGCGAGCAAAGCCTAGCGTTTGTACTTAAAGCCTATGACCTGTCCCGAAAAACACCGGGAATAAATGGAACTTTTGAGAGATATCATTTTCTTCGCATCGGAACTGTTTTTGCATATACTGTAAATTGCAGGCGCAACAAGAATATTTTTGACAAAGCTACTTGAGTGCCCCCCCCCCCTGCAAAAGATATATGAATGAATGAATGAATGAATGAATGAATAAACTATTTATTTAGAGTGGCAATGTTAGGGCCAATACTGGCCCTCTCTACTGGCCCTCTCTTCCACTTAACTACTAAATCCTAAAGAAAATATCTCATTTTCAAACACACGGATTCTAATGGGAAAAGAAAGAGAAGGACAAATTTGACTGAGGCTGATTTTTAACCTCTGATGCTCTCCTAGATACTTATAGCTACGCGTGTTTTTAGTTTTCAGCCTGACCTCATTGCTCATACGGCGTCAAGGTCATATGCTGCCAATTTGAAAATGAGGAACCCATTTTTAATTTTTCGGTCATTTTTATTTTATTGAGGGAACTCGAACGGCTCCCAAGATTTTTTTAAGAAACGATTAAATTCTCGCTCTAACGATTTTTTACTAGTGTAGACTGTTTTAGAACAGCGAAATAATCGTATCGATTGTCGTTCGTGGATCTTCGGTTCCAAACAGTCTTTGATTCATTGTAATTTCCCCGTAAGCGCATTACGAATTCAATATGCCCTTGAAAACGCATACCTACTTATGCATGATGGTTCCACGGCGAAAACTTCCGAAATCAACAAGCTGTTGAAAATTAATCAATGAAACAAAAGGATAGAATCGCCCGAATTCCCACCCATTCCACAACAACAACAATGGGGCAGTTGCAAGGGTCTGAAATGTTGTGTTTTTTATGAAGAAAATGAAAGTATAGGTAGTTTCAGAAGTGTAGGCGGACCAAAACCATAATCTTTGGCGAATTGTCAACTTTCATTCCTTCAAATCAATACCGAATTTGCTCCTGACTTTATTCTTTTGTGTTCAGAGTTTTCCTCATTGAAAAGTGAACACTCAATTTCATTTTTATTCATTTTCATCGAGTAATATCAGAAATAATGTTGACAAATTCCAAAGATTATCGGTCTAGGTCCGCCTACACTTCTGAAACAACCTTTACTAGATGAGCTGAGAACAAAGATGCCTTTGGTTTCTAATTAAGTCCGATTGTTCCGGAGATGAGATTTTGGCCCAAAATACATTGTTTTAAATGGGAATTCCGCGTAGTGACGTCACTACGCACACGATTTTTTACAACTTTACACGTGTGTACCTCCAAAACCGATACATTTAGGAAAAAACCAAAGGCACCATTGTTCTCAGCCAGCTCATCAAATACTTTCATTTTCTTTATGAAAAACACATTATTTAAGACCCTTGCAACTGCCCCATTGGGCGATTCCCCAACCTCCAAATGCATCGTTTAATCTGCAATATCGTGTTGATTTTGGCAGTTTCAGTCGTGGAATCAGGCATTACTGATTAAGTCGCATTTCTGAGGACGTAGAATTCATAATCCCAAAAAGGCAGCATTAGTTTTTTGATTTAAAAAATGTTCGTGACCCTTACATGGTGTGTCAGCGGCGCGGCACGGAACTTTAGCAACCATGCCATTCAAACTCGTGTAAAAGATCGATTCTAGGGAGGAGGGTTTAATCGATTATTTTCACAGGTTTAAATGAAGGAAATGCGCACGAGCTGCCACTGCAAGTGCATCGCGATATCAAAAGACTTATATCATTCGGTTGATAAAAAAAAAGAATAAAAATAAAAAAATAAATAAATAAACTTGGAGGTGACGAGTAATGTGTAATAGTGAAATGTAACGCAAGTGCAAACGGTTGAGCAATTAGATAATGTTACGGGAAGAAGCCAATCGCTGAAAGATAACACCGGGCGCGCGCGAGGCAACACCGCACTTTGGTCTGAGATCGGAGAAAAGTGGCAAAAATCGGTAAAAAATAGTCATTAAAAAAAACGTTTTCAACCTTTCTAGCTTAAATCATAACTTTCCATGGCATTTCTAGAGTTAAATTACGCGCCAAAAGTGTTGAGTGAATAGAAGTGGTCTTCAAAGTTCATAAAGGACGCAGATTGATAAGAAATTTACTTTTTTATTTTTGCCACTTTCTGGTGATTTTAGACCACAGTGAGCCGTACCGAGGGGTATTCGACGAGGTCCACGGCCCAAAGACAGATTTCATAAAGTTATCCGAACCGAAACTGATGACGAATCCAAAGTCTGCACATGCACAATGGGGTTGTTGCACACTTTTTGCTGAAAGCTATTCAAGGAATGATTCTAATGTAAAAAATCTGTCAAAATAACGACAGTAGTTAAAAACTCACTAGATTCACTCCGAAACTCATTAAATGCAAATAAATGAGCGAGCGTAATGGCGGCGTACGGCACTAGTAATGGGAGATTCTCATCTAATAATATTGTAACTCGATCGAGAAGTGACCAATAAGTGACGACTTTCATTTGACGCCGCGCCGGTGCGATAACCAGGTGTCACGGTACCATTAATCGGATGTGGATCACTAGTTTGCGGTGTCTATAACTCTGTTGAATCTTCCTTGTCAGCATATAGAAAGTGACGAAATTGAGATGGGAATCTCCCATAAATAATTAGCGTCATGCGCCGCCATCATGCTCGCGAATTTAAAGAAATGCACTTAATGAGTTCCGGTGTGATTATCATGAGTTTTTAGTGCTACCATCGTTATTTTTGCAGGTTTGTGCATCAAAAATTGACCCTTAAATGGCTTACAGCAAAAGTGTGCAACAGCCCCATCGTTGTGTTTGTGCCCACCGAACATCATACATCGGAACCATTCGAAATGATCAGCGCGTTCGCAACTCAGCAAGGTCTCGCAAACACTCATCACAGGGGCGCCGAAGTGTTCAGTCTGAATACGCCAATATTTAGTCTATTTGAAACCACGAAAAAGGTTGAATTTGAAATTATTTGCGGATTCCTTAATAGTTCGATACTTTCCATAGGTTTAAATGAACCAGATGCAACGTTGTCAGATTACACGCTTCGCCACTGACTTATCATGATTTAGCCACTACCCGATTCCGCTCGGATACCTCGAGAACAGTATGAAATAGGAGTCTCTTCGCTCGAGTGATCTGACATCTGACAACCATGTTCTTTCTTTTGCCATTAAAACCTAGGCGAAGAATCGATTCTATAAGGGGTCAATTACTAACACAAGATTTGATTATTTTACAAAAATTAAATGGTTTTTGTGCTTTTTGGACAGTGCTCGCAGTTTTCGCAGAAAGTAACTCTCTCTCTGTCCAAGCCGCAAAGAAAGGTGTGCTTGACCATGGGCGGATCCAGAAATCTGGCAACAGTGTATTCTTCTCATTAGATTGCATGAGAAATAATCGATTAGTCACGGAGCTACAGCCCCTCCAAGAATCGATTGTTTATCATACATTCAAATGGGAAGAATGCGCAGTTAGCCAAACTCTTCAATGAACAGCGTATGCACTAGCGGATCCAAGGACCTAATTTTGTTAGGTCCCGAGCGTTAACTTACGCACGGTCATGTGACCGTGTGTAAGCTCTCTGATTGGTCGAAACCGCACGCAATTCAACGCTCGGGACTTAACATACTTTATTCCAGGGAAATTGTCCTTCTCTCTCTCTCTCTCTCTCTCTCTCTCTCTCTCTCTCTCTCTCTCTCTCTCTCTCTCTCTCTCTCTCTCTCTCTCTCTCTCTCTCTCTCTCTCTCTCTCTCTCTCTCTCTCTCTCTCTCTCTCTCTCTCTCTCTCTCTCTCTCTCTCTCACTCACTCTCTCTCTCTCTCTCTCTCTCTCTCTCTCTCTCTCTCTCTCTGGCGATTTGAATGCAACTACTAGCCAAGGATAGAAGAGGGGGCGAAAATCACGTGAATGCCCCTAATCTGTTCTTTTCTAACACACACACACACATTCTAATGGGAGAAGAGAGAGAGAAGGGCAGATTCCTGGATCCCCTAGTGAGCATACGTCTTCTTTTTTCGCTAAATTTGGCGTGACTGGCAAAGCGCGGATAGCTAGTCAATGCCAGTGGAGGGAAAACCGGAAAGTGGAGGGGGGATGAGCGATCAAACCCAGGGAGGGGGAAAAGGATAGATAAAACACGAGAAATAAGAGTGGGGGCGAGGGGTGGCGAAGAGAGGAGGGTAGGGACAGGACGAGCCACCGAGTACGAACGCAAGCAAGCGAGCGGCAGGTGAACAAACTCGGTCGCACGCTCAATTCTCATTCGGAGACTGGCGCTCTCTGTCGACCGAGAACTCAACTAACAGAGGTTATCGAGCGAGCCATGCCTGCGCCGCGCTGCGCTCCCGATGCTGCAGCGTCCGCCCGTCGCGTCGCGTCCCGCGACATGCTCGCGTCTTGGCGTCGCGCCGCGCTCGTCCATCGGCGATACGTCATCTCTCTCTCTCCCTCTCTAACACTCACTCACTCACTCACTCACTCCCTCTCTGCACCACTACTTTCCTCCTTAGTCCTTCACTTTGGGTTAAAATGTATGTAGTACTTGCACTGCTATCTCTCTCAAAATACAAACTACGCTGAAGTTGCGACGCGTCGCCGTTCAAGATGCTCACGGCTATCAGCGCAGCGGGCTCACTGCTAGGCAGGCACTAGCCCTCCGCAGCTCTGCTTGGCCCTTATTTCCTTCGATCTACGGCCGGTCGCCTCGCGGCCGCCTGTGTTCTCCATGCAGGCGGCCGCGACGGCCTCCGCGCCACGAACCGAGCGAACGCCCCCTACTGCTGCTCCTGCTGCAGTTTGCTTCTCCGCCTGCTTGCAGCCTCCTCCTCATCACAAGCACAACTCGGCACTCTTCATATGTATCCCGCTAGATGTGATGTGTGATGTGTGATGGTGCCGATGGTGGTGACTCCCCTCCCCCGATTTAGACTGGTTTTTTTTTTGGTGTGTGTGTTTTTATTAGATAGTGTGTGGCAGCTCGGGAGAGTGGTGACTCAGTCTGGAAGCACTAGCTGGGAGACCGTTCGTTTCTCGTTTGGTATCAGCTGGGGAACGAATTGCTCGTTCCTCTGGTCTTTTTTGGAGCTTAACAAAGGCGGAGTTTCTTGGTTGGATTATCAGGACGTCATCTATTAAGACCCATTCTTGTCGGCGAGCACCGAGTCGCTGTATGAAAGGCGAAGTTTCGATGCTTGGGTCGAGGACTAGGATACCCACCTTTGAGAGCTGTTTTTGGGGGTTTTGAGGCTCCACTGACCGATGTAGTTAAAACTTGGCGCAATACCATCTTATTCCATAAGCCAGACCACGGGGGTTTCAGGTTGTGTAAATAGGTTGTCAACTAATACATTATCGATTCGGTTTTAATGGTTTTGGACCATTTAGAGGCAAAACAAACCATTTCCTCGCAGAAGAACGACTAATCTAGATTCTAGATGCCCTACGCATCTAAACACAACAAAAAGGCGATTTTCTTTCGTTTAAAAATGCTTCGGACAGCAAGAAAAGTCATTCCCTGAAAAGAGAGTGGCCAAATTTACCTGAAACTGGCTTGAAACCCACCAGAACCTTTAAAAACCGTTAAAAAGCCACTCCCACAAATGAGGGCCGACGTTAAAGTAGACAACCTGAGTCAACAGAGCCTCATGTTTTGGTACGGAATTGGATGGTTTGCAGTCGGCGAATTAAATAATGCCAGTTGACTCCTTCGATTTTGGTTCAGATAGGCAACCAGCAATACTTGTCACAACGAATTCAAGCATTGATAGTGGCCTACCTGAGCTAAAATCTAAGGCGTCGACTGACATTATTAAATTCGCCGACTGCACATCAAATTAGATACCCTCAAAGAGCGTACTTTCGCGACTACCCAATCTTTGAATCCTCAGGAGGTCATGTCACTGGCGAATCCAGGAAATTATCCTTCTCTCTCTATCTCTCTCTAGTCATTTGAATGCACGTGTTAGAAAAGGATACAAGAGAAGACGAAAATCAAGTGACTGTCCCTTATCCGTCCTTTTCTAACACAGAGGAGAGAGAAGGATACATTCCTAGATCCGCAGATGTCTCATAGTCGGGTTGACCACGATTTCCAGGGGGAGTTAAAGAGGAGAATAAATATGTTCGATTGTTCACGCGTTCAGGGTTGATTTGTAGACAAAACAAAACGGCACAAACAAAGAGTCCAAACTGCGTAGCTGTAACTGTCAAATAAACTTCTAAAAATAAAGCTGATTGATGAAACTTCTCGCATATTGTACTCCATTATAAAATGTTTACACAAAACGATGACCGCTGAAAAATCAGTATTTTTAAGACGTGAAAAAAAAAGAAGGAACGTTATGCGTTCGTGAGGCCCGAATTGGAAATTTGAGAAAGTGAAAAAGCACTGAGGGACGAGGGTAGGTGAATAAAGGAATTTGTCTTTCTCTCTCTCGTTCCATTCGAATCTGAATATTAGAAAAGGATACCAGAGGGGGCCCATCACGTGACTTCAGCCCCTATTTCACTCCTTTTCTATTGCACACGGTCAAATGGAAGGAGAGAGAGAAGGACGAATTCCTGTATCCGTTGATGAAAGAGGGTGACTAATTAAGTTTTCTATACTCTCAAGAGTCCATTGTTTACTGTTTTCTATGATCAGTCACGCTAACCCCGCGCGTCACCGACTATTTTAAAAAGCCCTTAGTAGATTAATACAGGTGGACGTTTTAGCAAGTGCCTCCTTGTCCGGGCATATACAGGGTGTAACTGAACTTCGGGTACAAAGAAAAATTACAGAAAAAACGAACCAGCGACGGCTTGAACAATAAATAAAACAGAAACGGGTAAAATGCTGGAATTCAACCTAAATTGGCGAAGACGTTTCGGCTCCAATCGCAGCCATTTTCAGCTCAAAAAATAAAATGAAATTTAAAACAAAAATTTTAATAGATGGAGAGAGCCACCAGCCACCACTCACAAACCGTAAAAACAGCTACTATGTGTCACACAGATTTGCTGTATTTATGGTTTGTGAGAGGTGGCTTTCTCCGCCTTTTGTTGGTGTTTTAATTTTATTTCATTTTTTAAGTTGCAAATGGCTGCGATTTGAGCGGAAGCGTCCTCGCCAATTTAGGTTGAATTCCAGCATTTTACCCGTTTCTGTTTTAATTATTGCTCCAGGTATAAACATCTACCACATATTTTTGCGGTAAAAATACTACTTTTCATCTATCAACAATGGTCCGAAGTTGCCCCCCTTCTTAGGTACCTACAACCCCTCAGAGTTTTAAAAACTTTATGGTTTTTTTTGGAATAGCGAAAAGAGCTACGCCGCTTACGTAGGTATATTTAACGTCATTTTTCAATTTACCGACGATTCCACCAGTTGGGCGGTTGACCAAAAGATAACACAGTTCAGATCAGCGTATAATCTGTAGTGCATGAATATACTCTGATCCGTATAGTTTTCTCAACCGATATAGCTTGAGTCGTCATAATGATTTTAAAAAAAGTTATCCAACATATCCTACTGCATCTCCCTGTATTAATTTACCTTGTAAACATTTATGAATTTTTGAGCTCGAAGCAAGAGTTTTGAAGTCCGCGTAATAAAATTTTACGTAAACTCGTCAGCAATACGGCACCGATCCTCAACATTTAATTTGGGGAATTTTTAAGTTTTTTACTACACATTTCTTATGAGAGAGAGAGTAAACCATTTTTTTACCTTCTTTTCTTCATGTTATGTTGGGTCCCATTACTCATACCCCCCCCCCCATAAGCGAGCTCAAGCATTAAGACACAGTGGCAAAATTTGCAATGAGGAAGAGAATTTCAGGGGGATTCAGTGGCCGTAACTCAGGGAGAGTCAGAGATGAGAATTCCGAGCCCCGAGTCTCGGATTTGGAGAGCTCCGTTCGAGATGTTATCCATTTGCCTTATCCTCTGCCCGAGTCAAGAATGGTCTTGGCCGCGGCGTTGCCAGCGTAAGAAATCTTAATAAAGAGCTCAGCGAACATACTATAATACAGTGATGGGCAGAATTATTTTTTGAATAACCATAATGAATAATTAACTATAATTATTAGCATTATTCTCGTGTTATTCCTATGTGTGAATCAACTTGCTAACACTATTGTAGCCATTCATCTTATGACGATGAATATGCTGGTAGAGTCAAAATTTCGATTTATTAATACGGGAGTAACATGAGGATAATGCAAATAATTTTATTTAATTATTCATGGTTATTCAAAAAAAATATATTTGCCCATCACTTCTATAACATACACTGAGTTCGTTTCAAAAGTGTACAGATAGACGAATTCAGACCGATAATCTTTGGAATTTTTCCAACATTATTTCTTATATTGCACAATAAAAAAGAAACGAAAGTAAGTTTGAGTTTTGGATTTTCAATAAGTATTTGATTATTTGATTAGGATAACGTTTTAAAATCAGATGGTGTTAGACCTCGGCAGACTTGGGCAAAACTAATTTGAGTCTATGACTCGTCGAAAAAAATTAAATAGTAAAATTAGTCCGGCAAGCAACTGAATTAGTTGTTAATCGCTCAGGTAGACAACTGGTGTTGTTATAAAACCTTTGGTTTACCAAGCAAAATCTCTTTAGTTAGGCGTACAAAACCTTTGGTTAGATCTGCTATGAAGTATTCTGATGGGTAATTTTTCTACCGAAGGTACATTCTGTCAGCGCTATCAAAGCGGTTTTTGTCTGTTGTTTCCGTGTAATTTTGAAGCGATCTTCAAAGAAAATCCGAGGCTCAAAAAGTCATTTTTATTTAAATCCATTACGCAATATGAGAGATAACTTCGGGAAAATTCTAAAGATTATTGGCGATGCTCCAGCTTCATTACCGAAACGAACATAGTAAAAGATAAGGTTGTAACATTTGCTTTTATTCTGAGTAATTCTTTGTTTCGGAGCTGTTCACGCAATTCGAAATAATCCGAGTCGGGAATAGTCACAAACCTCGGGTTCCTCTTCCGCAAAAAAGCTTGTAGGAGTGGAAAGCTTTTAATTGGTAGTCACGTGATGACGCGACACCGTTCAGCAATCGCGTCCGTCACAGATCAGCGGCCCCGCAAATCTTTGATAAACGCT
Source organism: Trialeurodes vaporariorum (assembly GCA_011764245.1). Classification (NCBI taxonomy): domain Eukaryota; kingdom Metazoa; phylum Arthropoda; class Insecta; order Hemiptera; family Aleyrodidae; genus Trialeurodes; species Trialeurodes vaporariorum. Next base: position 55,040,056 of record VMOF01000002.1, read on the forward strand.
TTTGTCCAGCACTCGCCAGTGTCACGTGATCTTTCAACTTGAGCAGGTCTCATTAATTTAATCACTTTAATAACACTTAAAGCTAGATGTGTTTTTTAGGTGATTCCAGACGAAACTTTTTCAGATTTCAATCCGATGGAGAGCGCCACTATAGTCGCTTTTGAGAAAAGTCATGTTTTGGCATTTTAAAGTGCAACATCTAAAAACGTCAGCACGTAAGTCGTTTTTTAGGGATTTTTTGAGCCCAAAACGAGCAAACTTGGGTGAGGAATAAACCCGAAAATGACGAAATTCATTTTTCCATAAGCTTAAGATGAGTGCGAGTGAGTGCAAATGATAATATGTCTCTGCCTCACTCGTACTCATTGAGGCTTATGGGAAATTTCGTATTTCATAATTTCCGACTTCGTTTTCGAGTATCTCAGCTTGAAACCGTCCTGGGCATCTTCCTAAGTAATAAGCGTCCAAAACGACATAATGTGTCCGCGACATTCACCATCCATCAGCGTTAATTTGACTAATTTTTAGTGTTATATGTATAATCATTCTCCGCCTACAATTTCACATTATCATCGCTCCCATAAGTATTTTGAGACGCGGGAATTCAAAAATGGTATCAGTTTTCATAAAATATTGGCCTAGATTTTACATAAATTCCAATTCACGTCTTCCTCGCGAAAAATTCGAAACTTGGAAAAAGTATGACTTCTGCGAGTAAAAACTACTACCAAATTTGAAATCAACGGGTCAAAATACGTAGAACCCACGACTTTGAGGGAGAGAAAGAGGTATCTTATGATGGGGAAAACCTGGGTTTACTTTCATGACGGCCGGACACACTATGTCGATAAGGCGTAAAAATCCATCTTCCTGAAGTACGCTCGCAGGAATGCAGGTGCTGACGTTCCTTAAAGTACTTTTGGCGTAAATTATTCTATTTTAGCCGAAAATTTTTGACTTTTTGAGCCAGCAGGACGACGTGCGGTGTACACGGTTCGAACTAATCGACCCTGGAATCATCTTAACTCGCGGTTTTTCATAATTTTTTCATAAGTTAACCTCATAGAGAACCTAACCTGACTACACACGGCGAATCGACAAGCGTTACGGAATCCGTGTAAGTACTGCTGCTCACCCCTTGGATTGCCACTCTAGGTTAATCTAACAGCTCTTTCGGTTCACCGCATCTTATAGTCGCTCCTTTATTGATCTCGTGTCAAATCGACCAATTTACTGCATTCTGCGCAACCAACTCGCGTCGCGCCTTGAAATTTGATCACTCACTGAATTACGCATTTTGGGACTCATTGATACGGCGCGTACAAAAACTTTAATCTTTCTCTCTCTTCGTCGATAAAAATTGATGGGTTTGAAAGGGATAGAAGAGGGACTGTCACATGGCTTTACCGTATATAGCCCCTGTTTCCATTCTCTTCTAACCTATGCATTTAAATGGACAACGAGACAGAGAGAGAAAGACAGGTTCTTAGATGAGCCGCGGACGACGGGTCTGGTCCGGTCACTTCTCTCTCTCTCTCTCTCTCTCTCTCTCTCTCTCTCTCGCTCTCTCTCTCTCTCTCTCTCTCTCTCTCTCTCTCTCTCTCTCTCTCTCTCTCTCTCTCTCTCTCTCTCTCTATCTATCTATCTCTCTGCATGCCCATGATAATGAATGGATTAGATAAGGGGAGAGAGAGAGAAAGAGGGAGGGCAGCATGTGACTATCCGTAACCTCCATCCTCTGCAAACACATGCATTTCAAATAGATAGAGAGGAAGAGGGAGGGAGAGAGAGAGAGAGAGAGAGAGAGAGAGAGAGAGAGAGAGAGAGAGAAAGAGAGAGAGGAGGGGTGACAAGTTTCTAAATGAGTCTCTGCATTTAACTCGTATAGGACTATCGGTATTTTTGGAACTCGGGAGTGGAATGCAAAAGGGGTGCTGCTTCTCTTACAGTTGGACGGCTGCAAACAGAAGGGAACCAACGTTTCTGTTTCTGCAGAGGGAAACCTTCTAGATATAAAGCAACTCAAGATCAACCGATCTTCTTGACAGATCGGCCAATTCGGTGCAATTTATCTACGACCTTGCGTTTGCCCACTGAAATTGGTTGTCAAATCTATGCAAACTTTGGGGGGGGGGGGGATTCAATCGGCTGTTAGCAGTCCAGGACTCTCTATGATAAAGCTTATTGAATGAGTTCAAAGTTTATTAAAGACTTGACAACCACGTGACTTGCCTTCACCAATCATCTTTCCTCGTTCTAATCCAGTCTATTTCAACATCCCTCAATTTTAAGGATCGATCGTCTCCAGGTGAATTACAAGACAACGGTTGGGTTACTTCTATATAGTGTATTAAGACAAACAGAGTAATTAACGACGGAAATATGCCACCGAACATTCCGCGCCTAGAATTCCTGGAAATCAAGGTAATTGGGGAAATACCGCCCTATCTTCTATACCCTGGCATCAAATTGAGGGGAAAATTTTACGCTCTTTTAAATGGTTCCTCTCGGTTTTTTCCTTCCAAAGACCAATGGTCATTGAGTAAGTCGAGTGACAATAGGAATGCTCTTGACTTCTCCGCACACTGGGTGGAGCTACGGAATCTTCCGGACGACATTTTATGAAGAGAAAAACGAAAAGAAAAACCTGAACAACAATGGGGCTGTTGCAAGGGTCTGAAATTGGGTGTTCTTTATAAAGAAAGTGGTAGTACTTTATAAGCAGAGAACAATGGTGCCTTTGGTATTTTTAGAAGTCATAAGTGTCCTCGTTTTGGAGATACACTCGTGTAAAGTTGTACAAAATCATGTGCAGTGACGTCGCTATGCGGAATTCTCATTCAAAACAATGCATTTTGGGCCAAAATCTCATCTCTGGAACAATAGAACTTAATTAGAAACCAGATGCATCTTTGTTCTCAGTTGATCAAGTATTTTCATTTTCTTTATGAAAAAATACGACATTTCAGACTCTTGCAACTGCCCCATTCGGGGGAAAAGAACTAAAAAATTAAGTATTAATTTCAAAGCTTAAAATGAATCACAAGAGCTTGTACAGGAAAAAATCCAAGGGAGCCGCGAGAGTAGAATTTTTGCCTATTTTATGCCACTTTTCAGAAATTTTTCGCCAATGCCATTGGTGTAAAAGCATTTTCAACGGACTGGGGGGAAAGGGGAGCGTCTCTCCCATAGCCCCCCCCCCCCCCCAAGATACGCCTTTACCGCAATGCATCATAAAACATGGTTTTTACAAGATTCGCATGCATCTACACAAAAACCTACACTAACAATAAGACGATTCTAAAGCAAAAACCAAAGACGCTTCTCGTCCGAAAAGCCCGGTGGTTGGAACGACTGTGCACCACAAGAAAATCGCCTTAAAAATACGTTGGCCGTGTAGTTGTAAAGACAGGTCTAGGAATTGGTCTTTGCCAAGCTTCTACCTTTAGAACGCATGTGTTAGAAAAGGACAGCGGATAAAGTCTCGTGACATTCTCTCTCTCTCTCTCTCTCTCCAGTGGCGTGGCGTGCCCAAATGACCAGTGACACCTGAGATAGAATCACTCTGAGGATCGTCAAGGGGGGGGGGGGGGGGGGTAGTGTCGAATTTTCTTCGGAAAGCTTACAGAATAAAATAACAAGAGCTTTGGACAACCAGAGAAATTCGAGTCAAGTGCGAAGACCTGAGCCAATATACGGGAAAAAGCTGACAGCTAGGCTTTGATTCGATCTGCTCAGAGTCTGCCGCATGAATGGCGATGGATTACTCCGCGACAGTCCGAGATGTTGCGAATCACCGGACCAGACTAGCGAGAAAGAGTGGTGGGGGAAGGTGAGCGCATGCGCATAGCCGTGTTACCTTTATTTTTTTAGGTTTCACGGCTCCCGTACGGCCGCACTGAATGCGCTGAGAGACTGGGCCTGCGCTGCGTGATATTTGTGTGTGAAGCCGCATAGCCACTATGCATGTGTGTTTGTGGGGCTTGACACCTAAGAAAATAAAGGTAACACGCTGTATTTCTTGAGCGCTCCACGAATTATCGCTGCATTTACGCGCTCGTTTAGCACTTCTCTTTCTATTTCGGATGTTCTTCACGCTTTTTCGGTTGGAGGACGATAATTTTTGTACATCTCGATAAGTTTATTACGAAATTATGAAAGCGAAAAATGAGGCAAAATCGTACTGTTACCTTAGGTGTCAAAGGTAACATGGACGACTCGCCACTGTCTCTCTCTCTCTCTCTCTCTCTCTCTCTCTCTCTCTCTCTCTCTCTCTCTCCCTCCCTCCCTCTCTCAGAGAGAGGGAGAGAGAGAGAGAAAAAAAGAAACGAATTTCTAGATACACCTCTGCAGGACAAACCCCGAGACCTGAGGCAGCAAACCTTTCCTTTATTTTCTAATTCATGGCGTCATATCAGCAAGACGCTGCTCATGCCTGGATTCCACCGAAAACGGGTCTTTTCAAATATACTCGATTATTCATAACTTCCAGCCTTTGTTTCTCGGTGTTTTCATTCTTACGGCCAAATTTTAACAAGTCCTTCGATTTTTCCTGAAAACTTCCTCGAATGTAGATAATTATTTTTTATTTATTTTTTTTATAAACACCTTGTATACAAATATGTACTCTCTTCTCTTGACACGCGACAGGGTCGAGGGGAAGAATCTTGACAGCGCCTATAATTAATCTGAAAACATCCATAAACTTGACAGATTTGACTTAATTTAAAGTAGTCTCATTTTTTTTTTCGGTGAAGGAGGTTCAAGCAAAGTCATGTTTCACATAAATTCGGAAAGAAATATTAGAGAATGTTAGCTTCTTGTTCGAGATAAATCAGGGAGGGAGTTGTGTGGCATTACTTCACCGCTGATTATCATAAGCCAGCAGATGGGGCTCGCGGCTCTTTGAGCAAACGATTATCGTTTTTCACCCGCATTTAAACCCGCGCAAAAGTATCGATTTCTTCGGGGTTCAATTGAGCCCCCTGAGGCCCTGAGGATCGATTTTTTCCTGAAGGCTAAATGGAGGAAACATCGATGAACAGTATCCAGTCTATGCTGAATAACAATGTTGTCGGATTTCCCGATTAAAGTGCACGCAACGGTAACAGATACTTTTCTTTTGAATCCAGGAATAATAAGAAAACGGAGCTCATTTTGATAGTGTTGTTATTTAAAGTGCAATTTAGGTACTTCACTGAGTGTACTTCCATCGTAAATTTTAAAGGTTTTAACACCAGGATCGACTTTTAAATCGCTTTTGTAGCAAAAGTGTACAAAAGCCCCATTATACTAACTTCTATATAAAGTCAAAGATGGATAATCGGATAATTTTCCGAAACACTGGAATCGTATAATGAAGTTACGTTTACGAGAGAATCAGATGGAGAGAAAATGCAACAATTAATAGGCGGCGGGCTGTATTATCACCGCAGATTTCACTTTAATAGTTGACGCTTCCGTAAATTGCCGAACTCCATCCGTGTGCAGTATTAACCGAGATATGCATGGCCTCCTCCTACTCCTCACTTTTGAAAATGCTGCTTCATTGACGTCAATCCTTGTTAAGTATTTGCACACAGTCCTTTTGCATTCACGACGCATCATTCAGTAATGCACCACGTATACCTATATGCTTGGTGTCGACGTTTTGGCAATGCTTTCCGTGCGACTATGCGTCGTGCAAGCATACGTAAATAGTTCCAAAATGTCGACAAGGAAAAGACGTCATAAAACAGCATTTTCAAACGACTGCAAGTATCGGTTAGTACTGAACACTGTTGCTAGATTTTTAGGTTAAAATCCGTACATTTCCAACGAGCTATAGCGATATAGAGAGGTTTCATGGGACGTGATATTAAAACTTGAATGAGCCAGCCACGATGGAACTCTCTTATGGACGTCTTTTGGACGTTTACACGAGCTCGGTTTATTTGCCTCGGATGTTTTAACCTTAAAAAGAAAGTTGAGGCAAATTTACTTGAAATTGGTTTTAAACAAAAGTGCAAGTATGCGAGAGTGGTGATCTGAACACAGAAATCGACATAACTGTTTCTTTTGGAAGGATTTGCACGATAAAGAAACTGACGCATGACAGAAACAAGCCAAATTTTCACACCTGGATAGTTGTTTTAAAATTCCATGTCCAGGCGGCCACTCTAAAACACTTGCACTTTAATTTAAAACCAATTTCCATTGAATAAATTACAATAAGTTTTGGTCTAACAAGGGGACCTTACGGTGACTCCGCCTCCGATTTTGATCAAATTTTCAGGGATGGTAGTTCATGACAAAATATTAGACCCATATTTTTCACTTTTTGTGAATAGGCCTTAGTTTCGTCGCAAAAAATTTTCAAAGTTTCGGAAAAATTACGACGAAATCGTCGCCGAGACAGCGCGCAGCGTTAATTTGGGCAATTTTGGCTAGTACGCTCAACTACCGTGGTGGCGCGGTCGGTAGCGTCTCTGACCGTCTGACTGGTAGTCGCCGGTTCGAATCCCGCGACTAATGTTAGTTTTTAACTTTTTTAAGCACACTTATATTAAAAAAAAACAACACCACCACCACTAACAACAACAAGATTGACGCCGAAAGTCTCAAATAATAATAATAGAACGCATGTTTGATATTTTATGAATGGAAATACAAACTCACCAAAGTAATGTAGTTTAAAGCATTCATTCTACAGAATATTCGCCGTCCAATGAAAAGCATACATTCAACCATTCATCGAAAACCACAGCCATCCCATCATCCAATGAAAGCCGTTTCATCCATTTCAAGCCACTGTTTCGTGCAAACTTCGGTGTTTTTTTTTTTTTTTTTTTTTTTTTTTAATAACACAAATTAAATTCTTGAAGTAAATTTCTTCGTTAATTTATTTTTTGGATTTAATTTGTGCTAAAAAAAAAAAAAAAAAAAAAAAAAAAAAAACACCGAAGTTTGCACGAAACAGTGGCCTGAAATGGATGAAACGGCTTTCATTGGATGGTGGGATAGCTGTGGTTTTCAATGAGTGGTTGAATGTATGCTTTTCATTGGACGGCGAATATTCTATAGAATGAATGCTTTAAACTACATTACTTTAGTGAGTTTGTATTTCCATTCATAAAATATCAAACATGCGTTCTATTATTATTATTTGAGACTTTCAGCGCCAATCTTGTTGTTGTTGTTGTTAGTGGTGGTGGTTGTGGTGTTGTTTTTTTTTAATATAAGTGTACTTAAAAAAGTTAAAAACTAGCAGTAGTCGTGGGATTCGAACCGGCGACCACCAGTAAGATGATCAGAGACGCTACCGACCGCGCCACCGCGGGAACTGAGCGATGGGGCCGAAATCGCCCAACTTAACGCTGCGCGCTGTCTCGGCGACGATTTCGTCGTAATTTTTCCGAAACTTTGAAAATTTTTTGCGACGAAACTAAGGCCTATTCACAAAAAGTGAATAATAAGGGTCTAATATTTTGTCATGAACTACCATCCCTGAAAATTTGATCAAAATCGGAGGCGGAGTCACCGTAAGGTCCCCTTGTAAGCCCTATTAGAAACAAGTCTCTGGGCAATAGAGATTTCTATCGCATGGCTACCTGATTGGTGTTTCAAAAGTACGTCCCAGAAAACCTCTCTACATAGTTACAGCTCGTTGCGTTGCTTCAACTGTCAAGAGGATTTGGAGGTTATCTTTCAATGATGGGTCACGCTGCAATCAAGTCGTGTTGTCACGCTTCATGCATCTGTATGAATGAAAGAAGAGAGTGCATCGAAAAACGAGAACTCAGTTCGATAGAGCAGCTAATATATGAGCGGCCCCGGCACAGGCACACGCTTACGACCTTCATCGACAAATGATAAGCACCGATAACGAAGACCGGAACTGGGAATTTAAGTCGCTCGCCAACACACTCACAACCACTTACACAAACGAGAGAAAAAATAGACTTCGACTAGTAAAGACTATAACGAGGTTAGATTTTATCGAACGTAGCTCGATAACTCCCGAGACGTTCAAATCGAATGTATTTCAGCGTCACAATCATAGGTAGATTCTATTCGTTATGAGACGCAAAGTAGATACGAACCAGTGACATATAGAGACCTATACTGTGTTCAAGAGAAGAAGAAACTTGGCTAGTCAGGTGGAAACGCACTACTTTGCAACGCGGCACCTATTGTCGCCCAGAATTGTTGAGGTTTAGTGGGGCTTCGTTCGACAGGACGATCATTTTGAGATTTTCAATATGAATTACTATGGAAGTAATGTTTATATTCAGATTTTTTATTACTATAGAATTCAATTAAGGTACACTCATAAATGGATTTATAAAAAAGTGTCCGAGGGTAATGTGGAGTCAATTTTTGACTAGTTTTGACGAGTCACAGTCCTGGTTCTATGAGTATAGACATCCATTTCGTCGTATCTGTGACCGTTTCTAATTTGACTTTTGCATATAGATAACATTCATAGTCAGCAGATTCTCGGTATTGCTCCTTCCAAAATGATGTTCAGTCGGCCCCTGTGAGCGCAAACGCAACGATTCGGTGCGACAATGGATGCCGCCGTTGCAAAGTAGTGCGTTTCTACCTAACTCGCCACGTTCCTTCTTATCTTGAACAGAGTATAGCCAGTGGCGGTTCATGCAATGAGGCAACAATGATTTACCTTCATTTGATTCAATCAAAACAATCGATTCGATAGTGAGGCGATGCTTTACGATGGATTGTTATACTATGACCAGCAAAAGAAAGAATCATCGTAGACATTTTCATTGTATAATCTCTTGGCTACTTTCAGAGAATTTTGCGGTTTTCGGGTATCTCAGAGTTTAACAGGATTACCACTTAAAAGTATGCCTAAAAATATCAAAAACTCTGTGGAAAATAATAGAAAAATTGATCGAGAACGATTTCGATGAGAGGACTTTCTTTTGCTGCCCATATTACATGGATTCAAATGCAAAGCAAACCGAGCCCCAGTGTGAGATGTCCAACAGAGATTTCATCATGGCTGCCTCCATGCTGCCTCAAACGCACGGCTACTTAACAAATCCTCGCTATTGTTATGGCTCGTTGATTTATGTAACAACATCTTCAAAACGAATTCTAGGTATATGAGATGGGGTTGAAGAATGAAGAATGACCGTTATATACACAGAAAAAAAACGGAAAAAACACTGTGGTAGCGCTGACAAAACCTTTGGTAGAAAAATGACCCAGCAAAAGACTTTAAGTTGGGCCAACCAAATTTTTTATTCACCCAGCCAAATCTCTTTAGTTAAGCGTACAGAACCTTTGGTTGGCTCAACTGAAGTCTTTTGCTGGGTCATTTTTCTACCAAAGGTTTTGTCAGCGCTAACAAAGTGTTTTTTCCTGTTTTTTCTGCAGTGTAGAAACGTGAAAGTAACACGACAGTGTTTGAACAGGTCGAAGACAATATACAACACGGTTTACAGCAATGCACTATTTAAAATTAAAATGAATTAAATACTTTATAGAGCAACATCGGCAACACCTTACCACTGTAAGAATCGCCAGAAAATTTTATGGATCTTAGAATCTAAGATCAGTAATCGTGGAAATGAAATGTAAAGCCGTATAATATCACACGATGAACAAGATCCTTCGTTCAAACACTCGAAAAATCACACGAAAATTATGAATTAAATAGTGAAACTGATTTAATTATGGAGTCAAAGTAAAACTAGGATGGTGTTTTTTAGTACACTAAAAAACACCACGGATATAGATACGTGCCTATAACTGTATACGAGTGTATAATAGAACTGATCGAACTCAACACAAGTCACGTTTTAGATCGATTATTAATTCAAAATGAAAAGAAACAAAACACTTTACCGAGCTATTTGGCAACGCCTTATCACTACGATGAATCACCAGATGATCAGACGAAGTATCGAAGATCCGTGCAGTATACAGTAGAGATGAAACACAATACACTAGAATATATTACGAACAATATCCATCCTTTCAACACGCGGAAAATCACAAGATTATCAACTTTTCACATCGAAACCGATCTAGTTGTGGCGCCAATGTATAACTCGCATCGTCTTCGATGCACCAGAAAAATACACGAACTTGTTATAAAACACGCCTAAAATCAAGTTACTATTTAAGATAAAGATAAAAACAAACAAACATGGCACATTATCGAACAATTTGGCAACACCTAATCACAGAGGAACCACCAGATGATCAAACGAACATTTTAAGTAATCGGAGAGATCTGTACTGATTTGTGAGTACAGTGCAGATAGGAAATGCATATCACTAAACTCACATCGGACGGAGAGAACCTTCCCTTCTAACACACGCTACAAATCACACGAAAACCAACTTTAATTTCACAGCTAAACACATCTAGTTATGGCGTCAATGTAAATACTCGCTTCATTTTCAAATGCACCGGAGGAAAAAAAAAACCACGAAAGAAAAACGCGAGCGCACACACGCCAGAAAAAAAAACACACACACGAACGAAAGAATCGACGCCGAAACACGCCAGCCGAGAGTGACGCTGACGAGAGAGAAACACCGAAAACCATCGACGATGCGACGTCACGGGAAACACTGAGGAGCGGAGCAGGAATACAGAGGAGGAGAAACATAAACACGAGAAAAAGACCCACTCACACACACATACAGGAATTTGTCTTTCTCTCTCTTTCCCCCATTTAAATGCATGTGTTGGAAAAGGATAGAGAGAGGGGCTGTCACGTGACTTCAGACCCTGTTTCTGTCCTCTTCTTACACACAAGGTCAAATGGCCAAAGAGAGAGAAAGACACATTCCTGGCTACGGCTATGCACACACACACATGACAAAAACATCCCGAGAAAGGCACACACGGCTCAACCTCACCAACACCATCGCACCATGAACAATATAACTATGGCTTGTGTCGGGTCGGGGTACACACAAAAGGGTTTTAATCAGACACACACACGCGCGGAGGGGGTGCAGTACGCATGCATGTGTTGGTGTTGGTGAGTTGCCTCGGCCGGCGCACTATGGTATACTGGGCCCTGATTCGTGGCTGAAATTCAAAAATGAAAATTTCGTCTTGGACCAAAACTGTTGACAAACTCGTATTTTAATAGTTTTTTTGCGTCGTGTACCACAAACTGGAACATTTTTCAATGGTTAGTTTGTCAGATCCAGCAGAGAACTCATCATACTACTTATGCCGCTTTACATTGGATTCGGCTCCCGCGCGACTAGTGCAACAACGACATGTTTGAGGTCGTAGAGTATGTTCCTGGTTCGTTTAGAATAAAAACTGTGCCATGGAAGAGAATCGGAATAAAACGTAGTAACTTTTCCAAAATTCATTTTTTTCTTATATTCGACTAACGAAATTTTAATGAACGACTTGAGTGAAATTACAGAAATTGGTAAAAAAAAAAAAACAAAAGCAAAAAACAAAAAAAAAACAAAAAAAAAACAAAACAAAACAAAAAACAAAAAAACAAAAAAACAAAAAAAACCAACAAAAAACAAACAAAAAAAAAACAAAACAAAAGAACAAAAACTCATTTTCACAGGTCTTTTTAGTATCGCTGTTTCCACGATTTTCCAAAGTTGTTTAAAAGAAATGCAGTGTAAAGTGTGTTTTTTAAGATGCAATAGAGAGAACGCACACTAAAACGCACTAATCCGAAAGTTCTACGACTTTGAAAATTAGCAACTTTGAAGAAAAAAATCGTGAAAAAGTACATCCATCACTGATTAGGGCATGTTTTTTTTTCCAGAGATTTTTACCAGTCTCCTACAGTTGAAAAATTCAATTTTCGGTTTTTCTTTTCCACATTGACGAAAAAAATAAAAAAAAAATATGTAAAATAAAAAAAAATAAATAAATAAATAAATAAATAAATAAATAAATAAATAAAAAACTAAAAATAAATAAAAAATAAAAAATTATAACTGAAATAAAAAAAAAAAAAATAAGTAAAATAAAAGAATTCGTCAAATGAAAAAGATAAAGTAAAATAAAAAGAAATTAAGTAAAGTAAAAAAAAATTAAAAAAAAAGGTAAAAAGAAAAAAATAAGTACATGAAATAAAATAAAAATTGGCCACGTAACAGTGCCCAATACCCCACAGTGCGGCGAGAGAGTAGAGGGGAAAGTTAATGAAAAGAATTTGGGAACCGGGTTTCTGCCATCCCACGAAAAAAAAAAAAGAAAAAAAAAGAAGTAAAAAGGGGCTTGGACTTCGCCGAGGCGAATGGAGCGGAGCAGGAGAAGCCCGAAGCCAAGAGAGGATCCGCGCCGCGGGAGGGGAATAAGGGAGAGAAATCGTGGTGAGAGAGCTAGGGGGCAGCACACACACATTCTCACAAAAACACACAAAAAACACTCACACTGCCACAGAGAACCGTGCCAGTGGTCTCTCTCAGAGCGGAGGAGCGTAGCCGGAGAGCCACCCTTCTTAGTGTTTGTTATAAATACGTCATCATTTTTATTACGTCATTACTTGATGTGTGTGTGCGGTGTATATGCTTTTATCTCATTGACGCGTTTCTCATATAACGTGCATACGATTTCTACGTCAGAGGTAACCGTGACATAACACAGTGACCCACAGTATAAAACAAAAAAGGGGGAAAAAGCGAGTTACCCTTCTTCCCTCTTTCTCATTTTAACTTGTGCGTGCGGCAAGGGTGGTTGCAAATTTTGAATGGAAAAATTTCTTACGAGATGATTAGAGCTCACGTAAAAATTTTAAGTACCAGGAGCCCGATCAAGTTGAAACCGATGCCGCCCCTGGTAAAAAAAAACCTCAGGACCTCAGAGATGTCTGAGGGTAATTGGAACAAGAGGTCCTGAGGGCACCCACAGGATTTCTGAGGGCACCCTCAGGAATTTCTGTGGGCACCCTCAGGAATTTCTGAGGGCACCCACAGAAATCTTGAGGTCGCCCTCAAGATTTCTGAGGGTGCCCTCAGGACCTCATGTTCCAATTACCCTCAGACTTCTGAGGTCCTGAGGTCCTGAGGGAAGGCCATCAAGTATTTCTGTATAACTAAAAAACTAAATTTAGGAATGCCTAGTCGAGTTTTCTGTAGAAATTCTTGATCCTATCACGAAGGCTATGTACTTTACACCTTTTGTCAAGCCGTAGAAGTTGGAATCTGCACAGAAACTTTGCCGGTTGTGGGGTTCGAACCCACGACCTCCCGATTGGTGGTCCAGCACTTTACCACTAGGCTACACTGCCCGCGATGACAGATGGGCGAGAATTTCTCAATATAATAATATTGCGGGTGCCCTCAGGATTCTCTGAGGGCGCCCTCAGAAACTTTTGAGAGCATTCCCTCAAGATTTCTGAGGATGCCCTTGGAGCCCTTATTTTCAAATTACGCTCAGACTTTTTTGAGGGCCTAGATATTTTTTTTGCAGCTAAGGTTTTTATGATGGGACTTAGAAAAATTTCGTTTGTTGTAGATAATTTAATTTGTTTTAACCTTCTAATGAGTAAGGGCCCGGACTTTAGTACATGAATTACTTTTTTAGTGCAATATAACATTAACCTCAAAAAATATTTATTAGATTTTTAACAACTATATGTTTTAATTGATTTAAAAGGAAAATAATAATAATATGTATATCTAATAAATATGAGAATTTCTCGCTCAATGCATTGGTTTAATCAGGAATTTTTTTCATCTTGGACTTTTAACCCTCTTTGTGCCAAAATAGATCCAGCCGATGAAAAAATTATTTGTTTGGATTTTTTTTGACCTATAGGCCCCAAAGAACATGCTCAAGCAAAAACATTGAAAAACCCATAGATTTTTTTTTTTTTTTTATTTTTTATTTTTTTTTTTTATTTATTTTTTTATTATTAATTACTTAACCAGTGGTGGCTTTGTGCCATGTGTGGCAAAAATGTTTTACCTCCATTTGAATACATGGTAAGCAATCGATTGTTTTTCATGGAATCATATTACATGGAATAAAAACAATGTTGCCGAAATGCACGAGTTACTATATATTGAAAATAACCTCTAAAACATTTGAGATTCGAAAGTCTGAGTGCGAGTTTGTTGTCCTGTAAAAATGTTATTCCGGTCAGGGGCGCCATTTCAGATTTTCCTTTGGGGGGGGGGGGGGCCCCCAAAAAATTTTGGATGACCTTTTTTTTTTTTGCCGTGCATCTTCAAAAAAAAAAATCTTTGACTAGAGTTTTCGGCCACATTGAAAATCCTTGGGGGGCAATTGCCCCCCTGCCATCCCCCAAATGGCGCCACTGGTTCCGGTCGTCTTCAAAATGATTGAAACTCACCTTCGAAGATTTCTGATCAGAATTTCTAAAGTTGTAAGGGCCCCTCAAAAGATTCGGGATGCTGTGTGGGCGCCCTCAAGCGTTCTGCGTTCACCCTCAAGGCGCTCTGTGGTCGCCCTCAAGGTGCTCTGTGGTCGCCCACAAGCGCTCTGTGGTCGCCCTCAAGCGCTCTGTGGTCGCCCTCAAGGTGCTCTGTGGTCGTCCACAAGCGCTCTGTGGTCGCCCTCAAGTGCTCTGTGGGTGCCCTCAAAGATTCTGTGGGCGCCCTCAAAGATTCTGTGGGTACCCTCAGAAAACCTCAGAGGCCCTCAGAAATCCTGAGGGTGCCCTCAGGATTTTCTGAGGTTCTCTGAGGTTTTTTTTTACCAGGGGCATCTAGTTCAACCTACACTACAGCCCCCGTGTGTACAGAATGGGGCTTTTGCGCATACTTTAGATGTAGCGATTCACGGGTAAAAACCTGCAAAAATAACGATTATAGCACTACAAACTCACAAAATTCACTCCAAAACTCATAGAACGCATTTTAATGCGTGAGCTAGATGACGCGGCGTATGGCACAAATAATGACCGATTCTCATCTATAATAATACTGTAACTCGATCAATAAATGACCAATAAGTGCCGACTTCCCTTTGACACCAATGTCACCAGGTATCCGAAACTTCCGAAATCCACACATAAACTCAATAATAAACGTTTTTATTTGCGCGAGCGTAATGGTAGCGTATGGCACTAATAATGGGAGATTCCCATCTCAAGTTCGTCACTCTCTCTACACTGACAAGAAAGATTCACAGAGAATGTAGAAATCATAGTAGTGATCCACACCCGATTAATGGTACCGAGACACTTATACGGTGACACTGGCGTTAAAGGAAAGTCATCTCTAATTGGTCACTTCTTGATGGATTGCGACAATATTATCAGATGGGAATCTCCTATTATTATAGTTCCATACGTCGCCATCACGCTCGCGCATTTAAATGCATTTGATGAGTTTCGAAGTGATTCTTGTGAGTTTTTAGCCCTAGCTACCATCGTTATTTTTGCAGAATTTTGCTTTTGAATTGACCCTTCAGTCACTTGCAGCAAAAGTAGTGTGCAACAGTCCTATTAAGACAAGATGGCAGTCAACTTCTGATTGGTCACGAGTTTTAGTCTCTACAGATGCCACTTGAGTCCCTATATATGAAAGAGTCAAGACACGTGAACAGAAGTGGAGAAGAAGAAGGTGTCTGAGGAGCCTGGAGGCGCGCCTCTTGTTTACATTTTTATCCAATGATCTTCCCGCCAAAGATTACTTATACATGTATTCGTGTGGAAGTAATCTTTGTTAGGTCAACCTAACCTCCAATACCCTTTGGCTTCACTACCTGTTTTAAAAGTAATGCGTGAATTTTATTCTGTTCTGAACACATTTTCATCAACATCTAATTCAAATTTCATAAGTACAAACTAAAAATGCCGAAAGTTTCCTCAAAGCTGGGCAGCAGTGAAGGTGGCTCCATGAAGATGTAAACAAGAGGCGCGCCTCCAGGTTTCATAGACCCCTTCTTCTTCTTCACTTTTCAGCAGCCAATCAGAGATGGAACCTCGTATGGCGAGACTCTTTCATATATAGGGACTCTAGATGCCACCATTATATGTGTTTTTGCAAATGTTTAAAATCGGAGAGGTCCCATGGTGGTCTACGGATATAAGAGTTAATTTTCGACTAAACGATTAATTTTAATAATGGTGTACCTCAAGAATGTCTATAAAATGCCCAAAATAAATCTTTAAAAACGTAAATAGGTGCCGATCGGCAAAGGCAGTGAAATATTACACCGTTAAAAACTCTGTGACACTGTTATCTTTGCAGTGGACCAAAACACAACAACGGCCCTCAGAAAGTAAACGGAAGTGCATAAACACTCAACATTACAGGGACTCTATAATAGAGTAGAGTAATCTTATCGAGTCGATGATCGCGAGTACAACGAGTGCGTGTTATTATTCTTGAGGGTGACGTCACATGCTAGTCTCATCGCTACGATACGATGGACAACTCTCGACTCGATGAAGTTAGAGCCGATCGAACTTGAGGCAATCGGAGCTTTTGCACGGTAAACGCACGTGACCTTGGATGAAGTCGATGAGATCCTCCTGCAAGCTCGGCGCTTAGCCCATAGGCTCGATGGCTCGATATCGAGTCAATACGACGCGATGCGATGGTTCACGATCGCCTTCTTTGACTTTTCAAAATCATTTAGGAATCATTTTTAATCATTTTTTGGAATTTTCCTTGACGTTTGCGTGTGATAGTATCAAAACGAAACCACTAAATCATCGCGTTGACTCTTATCCATGCTTTCAGTTTTGTATTGCGAATAACATACCTATGTAAAAATCCAGGAGTCATCTGACACTCTTTTCGTCCTTGACTTTACACGTCTTCCATCTCTCTCTGTCACTCTCGCGTGATCTCAATTAGCCCTATCTCACATCAGAGATGGAGAAATCGACGGGTTTTTTTTCTTTTTATTACATAATCGATTACGGTTCAAAAGTAATCGAAGTAGATATTAGCAGTTATCAGGCGTGCTGACTGTCGAGATCAATTAAATTAATGTTACTTGATATAGAAAGAAATAAAAAGGAAAAAACAGAAAATAAATTATCTTCCCTCGTTGACTTTATTGAAATAGATATTACGCGCATTTATACATATTAAAAAAAAATAATTAAAAAAAAAAAAAAAAAAAAAATCTACGTTTCTCATGAAGAAGATGGAAGGCACAAAAGCCCAAAGTAGCTGCTTTCTGTTTAATTACCGACATTTTTGAACTCATCGATGAATCCAACGATTGACCAAAATATTACAGAGTATACAATTCAGTTCATGACAGTGCTGCACGAAAAAACTCGCATCCGTAATCTCTTCTCAACCGGTGGAATCACCGTTAATAAATTACTATCAAAATAACCGCAAATTTTCCAAAGCCAGTGACGGCAACTCCACCAGTTAAGCCGCCATTAGATGCGTTTTCGCACAATTGTTTACAAACAGTAGTAATAGGGGCGGTTGGGCCCGGTGACCATTAATGACCTAATTTCCAGGAATTTTTCGCGCGTATTTTCGGTGGACTAATTACCCTAATTAATTACTGCCACTTGATCACACCTGACCTAACATCATCTTCTTGGACGACACATTGTCGCTACCCCTCGCCCCTTCCCAAGCGACCGATACACCGTTGCATCCCCGCACCCCCGCAACCTACTCGCTACACCGTTGCACCCCCCGCATCCCCCTTTCTCCCCTCAACCTGCAACCTATACATTGTGGCGCGTGCTAAGACATTCTTCTAACCCTTCACCCCCCGCTCCATTCTGGTGCCTGATACACCGTTGCATTTGCATCCCTTCACTTCACCCCCACGACCGAAAAAGTGTTGCATCCCCTGCTCCTCCCCCCCCCCCCCACATACAGCGAGTTGTATAACCATTGATGACCACTGTTGAATCATCGATAGTTTCCCTCCCGCATCCTTTCACATCCTCATTATTCACTACACGCGGAAAGCATCGTGTGAGTTTTCCTTCTCCTCGTCCCCTTCAACCTAACTCCATCGTGGTGCGCAAAGAATTCTCCTTGGAAAGAGTTACTCCTTTACCTTTCCCCTCTCCACCCACCTTTCCAGTGTCGTACATTATGAAACACAGCAACTCTTCCCCAATTTATCATTGCCCTTTGGGGA